>PVKM010001937.1:0-70576 GCA_004027735.1 Carollia perspicillata
GGATGGAACTGGAAAGCATTATGCTAAGTGAAATAAGCCAGGCGGTAAAAGACAAATACCATACGATCTCACCTTTAACAGGACCCTAAGCAACAAAACAAGCAAGCAAGCAAAATATAACCAAAGACATTGAAATAGAAAATGGGATGACAGTGACTAGAGGGGAGAGGGGAGGGAATTTCAGGGGAAAAGGGGAAGGGATTACAGGAACAAGTATTAAAGACACCTGGACAAAAACTAAGGGGGTTGAAAATGGGAGGGAGGTGGGGAGCACTTGCGGGGGGATGGACTGGGATGGGAGTAAAAGACAGAAAACTGTACTTGAACAACAATTAAAATAAAAAATATTATTTAAAAAAATTTCCACCACTTATTAAATGTTGTATACAATTTACATAATCTTGTTTAATCTTCATAACAACTTTATAAGACAGGCAACATTAGGTCCAGCTTACGAAAGAAATAACTAAGGCTCAAGGAAGTTAAATAGCAGAGGCAAGATATTAATGCAGGTTTTTCTGACTCCACAGTCTATATGCTACTACCCCTAAAAAAGCTTTAAGAAAATTGGAACACCTTAACATTTTAGATAAGAACTTAACTCTCTCTGCTTGTGATGACCAAGGTGAAATTGGTTACTATGGCTGATTTTCTATCGTCAAGACTTAAAAGAAAGAGGAGGAGAATGCACAGAGGCCTAATTTTATCTAGTACACTGTAAGTGTTAATGAAAGATGAAAAGGAAACTGATGGCAAAGAAGAGCTCTGATCTAATAATGATCATCATTAGGGGACTATACGCAGCATCAAAAATTTCTGAGCTACATAAAAAGGATCTCCTGCTCACTAAATACTCTGGGAAATAAAAATCAATAAAATAACCCACAGTCAGTGAACTCTAAAAACAACACACGTAAAGGACCTGTTCTCATCTCTGATAGTACCACGTAAATATTTAGCATTCAAGAACAGAAAGGTGTCACTGAATTAGATTTTAATTCAGTGAAGACATAAATATGTCTTAAAATGTAAGATGTATTAAGTGATTAAAAAATGTGACATAAGTATTGGTATGATCTTTTGTTCCAAGCTAAATTGATGTTAACAGAAGTTTGGCTTACATATTTTTTAAAAAACTATAATACATATAGGTATATATTTGTGTAGGAATGTATTTCAGTCCATTTTAAGCCCCACACAAGTACACAGTAATTTTTATTTTTAAACCCTCAGAACAGAAAAACATTAAAAAATAAAACTCAATCTTTTCACTTTAGCAAGGAAGATAACAATGATATAATTTTGATTAATTGAAAAATTATGTACCTTAAATTTTATATTATGAACAACAGAAGATGTAGAGTGAAAAAATGTTAAAAAATTAGGGACACGATGGAGGAAGGAGAATAAGACACATACAAAAATTTATTCAAGCTCTAAAGAATAAACTGTTTGAATATATTATAAGAAACCTAGAAAAATTCACTCAGCTCTGAGAAATCAACTGCTCCCATATTTTCTCACTTATTTGGTTTATTGTTGCTGAAAATATTATACCTATCTTTTGAAATATTAATTCAAAAATACCTCTTATGGTGGAAGAAATTACTTGTGTGCTTAGATTTCAAAGATAAAAGTTTATTTTCACATAGAAGTAGATATTTTGAGTATAACACATTTCTGATTCTAAAATGCATTTTTAGACATGTCTAAAATCTGCATGCGTCTGATTTTCGTAATCAAACTGCATCAGACTCTTATCTGTAATCTCTAAGAGTGTTCTCCTGTCATAATGCTTGAATATAGGTTAAAAGTTTACATTTATTTTACTGTTCTGAACATCAAATTAAGTCCAGTTTTTCAGTCTAGTTGAATCCTAGCAAGATGATACTACAAAACAGAAACATGTAGAATCTCCTCAGGTTAACTCCCCAAAACTGTTAATGTATAAATGAAAGGTGATAAGGTGATTCATTCCTATGCTCTTTTCTGACCAAGGGAAAAGAAGCATGCATATTATACCCCATATACTTCTAAATATTAGTAATATACTGTTTATATACAGTATATAATTAGTTAATATACTGTTTATATACAGTATATAATTACTGTTTATATAATTAGTTTATATACTGTTTTACATAAATGTTTAGAAAGAATACATACACACATATATACATAATAAGGTCAAAGGTAATCAAACTAGCAAAATGCAACATAACACAATAAAGGAGAACTATGTAACAGAAAACAAACCAATTTGAAATTTAGGGGAGAAAAATCATTGGGTAAAAGATTATGAATAATTAGCTTCTACTAAAATAACTAAATAACATTTAGTTAATTTTGCAAATATAAAGTTGACATTTTAGACACTATTAATATTTGTGTCAGATATGAAAAACATGCATGTTTTTCATAAACGTTTTTCATGTTTTCATAAACATGATACACCATGTTTGGGGTATCAGTTAATATCAAGCTTTCTTATTTTATGCAAACACAATACACATTCCCTATTATACATTGTTCAGAAGAATCAGTGGTTTTTTGACAATATTAACTATATTTTATTTTTTTAAAAGATTTACTTATTCATTTTTAGAGAAGGAGAGAAATATAGATGTGTGATTGCCTCTCATATGCCCCGTACTGGGGATCTAGCCTGCAACCCAGGAATGTGCCCTGACTAGGAATCGAACTGGCGAACCTTTGGTTTGCAGCCTGCGCTCAATCCACTGGCTACACCAGCCAGGGCTTAACTTTAAAAACTCATCATGTATGGCTATATCTGTTAATTATTATAAAACTTAAAAAAATCTTTCACCAGTATCTATTCAAAGGAGATAAAAGTCTTAATAGAAACCACATAAAATAACGTAAGTATTTAACATACGAAGGCAGAGAAAAACTTATAGGACATTAAGTTATATGTCAGAAAAACTTATAGGACATTAAGTTATATGCCAATTAACTTGCATATCATTGGTACAAGTGTAAAATGGTGCAACCTTTTCAGAGACAGTATTTGCCTGTTATTTACCCAAACTGAAAATGCACATATCCTTTGATTCCAAGATTCTGCCTCTAGGAGTTTATAGTAAAGACAGCGATACCTACAGAAGGATATGAAGATGTGTGTAATACACATACTGCAGCATTGTTTGTGATAGCAAAGACCAGAAAACAGCCTACAGAGTCATCAGCCTACAGAGAGACTGATCGAATGAAGTATGGTAAAGCGATATGTGGCATCTCTTCCTACTTACTATTTAGTCATTAAAAGCATGAAGTTGATTTACAAACATTGCTAGGGAAAGACGTTCAGGAAAAATTATGTGGGAAAAGGGTCTGGCAGAAGAAGCGCCTGCTTGAGTGTGGTCGGTAAGGGAATCATATGGGTGTAATAATTTTTAGTTTTAATTTGGACATTTCACCTAAAATGTCGTATGGTGTGCTTGAGTGTGATATTGTTATGTAACAGTATTACACACTTACAATTTTATAAGAAAAAGAGGTATCACTCGTGTGAGACCCTGTATATTGATACATATTCAGACAACCTTAAGAGGCGTCACATTTGTAACTTTTGTAACTCAGACTCACAGCAGCACTATTTCATTATGGTCAGCACTCTGTGTGAGACATGTCAGGAAAATTTCATGTTGAGAATTCATGTATAATTTTAAATTATAAATACATTTGAGGTTAATATCATTTATCACTTTGTGCTTGATAAGTGATAATTTTTGTTGATCCTAAAATGATCACATTTTCATTTAAATCTATTAGCTGGGCATTTTGAAAACATATATAATATATCCAAACTACAGAGGAACCCAAACTAAAAGACTGGGGCTACTTATCAGTAACTGGAGTTCTCTGACTGAAAATTTACTCCACAGATCCATGTATTTTGGAGTTATTTCCCTTGTATTACCTCACGTAACCGGGAGCTGTTAAAAATGACAATTTCCGGAAGGTCGGCACAACCTTAAGGTGTGTGCCAAGTGCTGGTTGACTCCCTTTCTGTATGAGCCTTAAAAGCGTTTCACCCACCTTTGTGACTCTAAACACACAGAGTGGGATGTGGTTAGGAGTGTGGCTCTTGAATGGAGCTTATCTAATCAAAGAACTCCAGTTACCAGTGGGACTCCTTATTTCCTCATTTTTATTTAACACAAATATCTACATTTTAGAAATTTAGAGCAGTGTCAATCATTCATACGTGAAAAAGATATGAAACATACTTTTCAGTATGATTATTGCCATGCCAAATGCATTATGTTTTTTACCTTGAGCTTGCAGTTTTCTCAGCAGTTTGGCATCTGTGTTTTCTAGAAACTCAGCACCGCCAACATTCGGAGGTCGACCCTTCCGTCGTCTCGCCCTGGACTCCTCTCGTACTCGCTGTCTCTCCGGATTTGGTGGGCGTCCTCTACGGCCTTCCATTGCTCTGATGCGAGGGATGACATCCTCTTCTTTCAAAAGACACCACTGCATTCCCTTTTAATCAACATTATAGAGAAACATTGTTACAAAATAAACACAGTGATCAATATGTCAGAAAATTCTAAGCAAATTTATAGACATTTTGAAATTTATGAAGGAGGTACAAACCTCAGGAATTGTATTTTTTAAATTAAATTTACATTTATATTTGTTTATGGCTTTGCTTATCTTTGTTATTCTTGCTTTAATGACTTCAACTTTAAATACCTACAGAGAATTATATTTATATATATAAACATATAAAAAGATATATAAACCTTAATCACCATTTCTGAACTATGATGACCATAACATTGGCAGATAACTGAAAACACTAGTTGTGTGATGAGACCTTCTGGATTTTTCCCATGGGTTATCAGTACAGTCAAACATCAGTTTATTTAAACAATAGATGAAAGTTTCTCTTTAGAGGAATATTATGCTAATCAATCAAAAAGAAATGTAAGAGTTAAAATATCAGTGTTTTGCAATATCTGACGAATGGATCTAAGAATTAAACTTGAGTGGCCGCCAATCACCAGAAAAAAAGACAACCAGACAGACATTAGCTTCCTGATGGAAGTGCACTCCACCATCCCTCTAAATTAGTCTGGCCTTACTGAGATTTAATTACTGTAACTTCACAGGATAATAGGGTGAGAAATGTATGTTAAATTACACAGCAAAACCCAGTCTATAGGAAATTCTCAAATTATCCAGTTTCTTCAACAAATAAATTTTAAGAAGTAAACAGACTGTAAGGAGGTTTGCAATATGTATTAAACAATCCCAAAGATAAGTGTGGAGTTTATCTATATACTGATTCAAACAAAAGTGGTCAGAAAGTTATAAAAAGTATGAGACAACTGAAAATTTGCACAAGGACTGATATTTGAGGATATTAAAGATTATTATTTTAAAGTGTGACAATAGTACTATGGTACTCTTGTAGAAAATAACAGTTCTTATCTTTTTAAGATAAATTTAAATATTTACAGATGAAATAAGACAATTTTTTTTCAACAAATTATGGAGAAGGAGAAGCAGATGGGTGTATATATGTAAAACAATATCGGCCACGTGATAATTTCTAAAGCTGATGATGGGTACATAGTGTATATTATTTTGTCTACTTTTGTGTCTATTTGAGACTTCTAATTACACATTTCCTGACACAAAGACATACAACAGAATAATGCTACTGTATTATAGGAACAATCTTGCTCAGCACATAGATACAATCTGAATCTGGTTTTTATTATCCCCCATATGTCGATCAAAACAAACAGAATGTTATATTACCTTACTTACAGTAATACATCCAAAGTGACGTTCATATATAGAAAAGGTATTCTTTAAAGTAACTCTTCTATTTCTTATTTATTTTCTTAAATAGATAATTCATTTAGTATGAAAGTTAAGAAAATTCTATAAGTGTACCTTTTTTCTTAAAAGAATCGAAAATAGGAATTTAGCTTGAACAACTCTGGGTAATTCTGCAACCAAAAGCAATCAAAAGTTTTTGAATTCTATTTTTTGCCATTAATTCCTAACCTGGGCAAGGAATCTATGAATATCTCATTTAATGGATACTAAAAATACAAATCATATTCCTGCTATCATAACCCAGGCCACCTATCTCCCACATTCCAAGCAATGTGCTTTATTTCAGGCATTCTGAATAAATAATATACTTTAATCTTTACAATAGCTTTACTAGTATAGTGGTTGTTGTACCCACAGTACAACTGCGGGAATTCAGACCTAGTGAGGTTAAATAATGTCCTAAGGAATAGAGGCAACAAGGAACAGAGCTGTGATTCAAACCCAGGACCGTCTCACTATAAACCTGTGCTTTTCAACTGCTACATGTACTTCTCTGGTGTTACAAACATGTTCTTATGTTGATAAGTGACTGGTAACAATATTCAGCCATGAAAGCACAGCCAAGCTTAGGTCAAGAGAGAACTGTGTCGGAAAAAAAACATTAAAACATACAGTTCATATCTACATGCTAAAAATAGTAACTATACTAATTCTTTTTAATAATTCCCATGTTAAAAATAATTTTAAAATTGAGGAAAATAAGAATTTTTTCTGAGATTTGAAATGAAGTCAATAGGAACAATAGTTGAACTAACTGTATTTTTAGGCCATAAACTACTAAGAAGGAAGCTATCAAAACAATTTTATGTTCACCAGTATAGGAAGCTTTTGATTATTTTAGGTTTCCATTTTTCTATTATACTCTTTGGCACCAACATGGCATGCATTACATAAATTGAAAACTATAAAAGTGACATTTGTGTCGCTTGGGATAAGGGAGAGAGGCTAATAAAAAGTGTCTGTCAAGGAATCTGCATTCAGTTTTTAAAGTATCTTATTAACAATAAAGTCAACTTTTAGCCAAGATTTAAAAGGTTCAATCAATTTATTCTTTTTTTATCCAGTTATAATTTTTAGTTTTGTTTTTATTCATCAAGGAAAACATACCTTTGTTAAAAAAGAAATAGAATATTTGGGGCCCCAAACTTACCAGACAAATACAGTGACATTATCATTTACATTTTGCCCTTGACATTTATAAAGCAAATATTTTCTAAGGGAACTGCATGATTGGGCTACATGTAATGTCCTCTGACTCTTGGATTTTAGAAATGAGAAATAAATTGTTAGAAAATTCAGAAGCTTATATCAATATTAATCAATTTTGTGTTAATTCACTGAGTAGCCAAAATAATTGAGCATAAAAAGGTATTTTTCTCAATAATCTTTCTCTGAAAAAAAACAAATACAATTTATATTACTTGATTCATTTGCTATAAGCATTTCTGTCAATTAAAAATTGTGTATAAAAACGGTTAGTTTTTTCTTAATTTCTGAGAATAAGACAGCAAATGGTTCCTGAAAATAATCTTTCTTGACTAAGATTTAAAAGATAACAGAAAAAAGAAAATCAATGATTGACACTATGGAGATGGTGACAGATTAATTCTATTACACCATTGTCAATTTCAAGAGTTACTAATTTAAATCTTTAGCAATAACATATTCACTTCTATAAATACTCTAAAGGGAGAGAAGGAAAAAAGGGTTTATGTTTTATTTCAGAAGATTAAAAGTCATTAAGGTTATAATTATATGAATACACTATACACTGTCCACAGTAATACATTATAAAAGTACGCTCTGAGACTAAAACATATTACAAAACTAGTTTCCTTTACTTATACATTTGTTGAAGCACCTATTCTATACAAGCCACAACATTTTCTAAAAGTAAACTAGAGTCGTCTCCCCAAAAGGACCAACATTTTAAACTAGGACATTGGCTTAGCTATTCTAATACAGGCGGTTCAAGGAACACGTCCTGAGTAGCAGTGAATTTGAAAAGAAGCTTAGAGGCTGGGACAGAAAGTTGTCTCCATTGTCCACTTACACAATGATGGAGGTCTGGATTAGGGCTTGAGAATTAGAACTAGAAGAAAAAGTGAATACATCAGCCTTTTATAGAGAGAGGACTGCCAGGGTATGAAGGAGAAAAGCCTAAATGAAGACCAAAAACGTCTGAAGTAGTCTCTAAGCAACATGGGAAAGGGAAATGGTAGTATAGATTTCTTCCTGAACTAAGTTAAGATGCAAGATGGAGAAATACTTAAAAATTGGCAAATAAATTCATTGCTCTCAGTCTTCCATGCTTTAAAGACTAAATAAAGCTTAAAGAAAATATCTATTTTAAATGAATTACTTTTTAAATGTTTTCTGTATTCAGAAATTCAAAAAAGATATTATGAAATTTAATGTAAGTAAAACTTTCTATTTTGCATTTCTATTATTCTTCATAATTGATACTCGAAAGTATGGCTGAACAACTCATGACCAATTGGTTTATTTTAACCTGATCTTATGGACCCAGAATGGTCTAATTAATTGGTTTTCCTACATTTTACAAAAAGCTAAAGTAAATTTGTGGTTTACCAGCAACTTGTTTAGGTCTTATTGGGACGTGTTCTCAAGTCTCATTCCTGCTTCAATTTTATATCCTAGATTGTCTTTATTTTTCTTTTGTGGCTCTCATTTTATCTGATTTTGTATACTTGTAAGTAGATTTATTTTGGGGAGAAAGCAGTATATAAGTAAATGAAGTGAGCCAGTCCGCCAAAAGCGAATTCACTGAATGATCTATTTGCCAAGTTACTGAAGGTTTTTACTTTTCACGTTTTCACGTTTTACTGAGACTTTGCTGCAGCAGTTTTCCTTGGAGTTGTAGTTCTGGGCCACCGTCAGTTTCTCCTGTTCACGTTTGAGATGCCTAGTGCTGCTCATTTACTCAATGTTATGTAAGTGGAGTGGATATTACTCATATTTTCTAGAACGGCACCTGTGTATACCCCAGTAAAACACCTGTGGTGAATGTTTTAAATCTGGGCTAAGGTACTTGGCCTGACAATTTTAGGTCTGTTAGTCAATCAGTGAAGTGATCCTTTACCAAATAGTTCAAGGTTAGATACTTTCAGTAAATTTAACCATGCCTCAAGAAATCAAAGTTATTTTTTTACTACTTTTCTCTTTGAAAGAGTATTTTCAGAATCATTTACTTCTTAATAAATAGTTTACTTTAAAAAATACTTTTAGAACTTTATACCTAGAAGGGAATTCTTATTAAAGACCTTCTCTTATGTGTACATAACTTTATGTGTACACACACACATAAACTTATACAGAACACTGAACTACCCTGCTAAAAATCTAAGAAAACTCTCAGGGCATAAGCAAAGGAAGGACATCAAGTACATATTTTTAACAGAACTTGACATTTCACAATGTAAGAAAAACATTCAAGTTAACATGAGAAAAATAAAAATCTTGTTGGATTTCCTTACATTTATTTCAAAGTTTACTATTACATTTAGCTTCAGCTACTTTATGGTGCCAGAGGCAAGTATAAGTTTTATATGCAATCAGCTTTATACCACTAGAGAGTCTTAATTTACTCTAATCATACAGCCTGTTACTATCATACCCTGAATAGCACTTTCAAGATGTGAAACAGTAGAAGCAGCCATCTATGCTGACAGATGGTTGTAAACTATTAAAAAAGTGGAGAAAGATGTGGTCTGATACAGTTCTTTCCACACGCCGACTATGCTTTCCAGTTACACACAGTAGGTTACCCTCTGAGAGTCATGACTTTCAAAAATAACTCCTCAGCTCTACATTTGGATACATACATTTGGCCTTCTAGTGTAGGCCTGTGTCTACCCATCAAAAATCCTACCTGGTAGATTAGTGACATGAATTTCCAGACTTTTAGATTTCTGGCAGTGATCTCTCATGTTCTCAGAGCCCCTCTGTGCTTACGGCTACGTTGAATTAGGTGTGACAGTTAACAGCAGAGTTGAATTAGAACCCTGGTTGGTGACTCTGAATCTTTTGTTCTTTACTTATTTACCAGCATTACAATCTTGCCAAAGATCACATGTTGCCTGCTTTACTGTGAAGACTTTATTCCTCATTAACAAAATCCCGACTTTTAGCAGGACAGCACTGTGCTTAGTGTTTTGTCTTCTCCAAACAATGAGTTCCTCTAGGCCAGCGATCGTAATTTCTATTTCTTTTGTACTCTTCAGTTTCTGTATCAAGACTAATTTTTCCTCAAAGTCAGTCTTTGCAGTTCATTTCTGTAGTGAAATATGCTCATGGTTTTCTTTATGGAAAATGTCTTTAGGGAAAATTTATTTGGAGGAAGAAAATGCCTGGTGCATTAAGTATTTGCCACAAATATTTATTGACTAAGTGACAAACAAAAGGGGCTCTTTCAGGAAGACTTACAGACATTTTTCTATTCTCATGGCCTTGTGCCATTAAATAGAAATACCTTTTTAAAAAAATTCTTCTTGAATAGAGGAAGCAATATTTTCTTAATCACTTTTAAATTCTACCCACTTTGTATCTTTCCTTTTCTTTGCTTTTTTAGCCTCAACACAGTAGATATTCTTTACTCTATGCTTGTGAACTTCCTGGTTGGAAAAAATAAACATAATTGTTATATTTATGCTTAAATGTTTTTCCTCTCTATAATTCACAGAAAACATTTTTTACTTTTTTACCTAAGTGTCATACTTACATAATTAAAAATAACCCTATTTTATATTTACCAAAAATAAAAAAAATCTAGCTTGATCTTACTTTCCATTACTCTGATATTCAAAAAAAAAATAAAGGACTAAATAAGTTCATTATAATGTGATGAAAAAGTCTGTAAGAAATCTATTTATCTCACACCCTTTTCACTGGCTAAATAGTTAAGAGAGTTTTGGTAGCAGGCAGCCAACCAGTAAAGCATGGATTTATAAAATACTATAGCGTTCTTTCTGTTCCATCCCTAAAATCTACCATCCCTAAAATCATGGTTTCTTTAGAAGCTTGTAGGACGTGTTTTCTGTCTAAGTAGATACTGACACACAGCTGATTCTACATGTCACATTTATAGACCGAAATAAATAAAACTGGTAATGACTAGATTAAAGCCCCACCCCAATTCTTGGGTTAATGTTATCAATTTACTTGAAATAAGAGCTTCTCTTTTTTAATTATCTTCAAAGGTAATCATGAGATTATTGTCCTGTGGTTAATGATAAATTTACTTAAATTTCCATAAATATGAGGTCTCATACCTCTACTTCTAATATTATTGTACTAAGCACTAAGTTAGCCAGTATTTTCAATAAATTTTTGCTGTTTGTAAGTATATATGTAATTAATTTCTTAACCTCACAAATATATTGAGTAAAAATTGATTAACTCATATAAATAATTATGGTTACCTACTGCAAATATTATCTTCTAGCAGAGATTATCATCTCCTAAATTTCATTTGCCAAATTCAAAGGTTTGAGATAGCACTGTTGCAATTTTTGAAATGCCTTGAACAAAATTAGAACTTATAGGGATAGTATTGGTGGGGTTTTGTGGTACGTTATAAAGAGAAATGAAAAAGTATGATGGAGAAAATACATTTTCCAATGCACATGTTTTGTTAGGAGAGTGATTAAGAGTACCAATGAAGCCCTGGCTGGGTGGCTCAGTTGGCTGGATCATCAGCCCATACACTAAAGTGTTGCAGGTTTGATGCCTGGTCAGGGCACATACCTAGGTTACAGATTCAATCCCCAGTCAGGGCACATATGGATGCATCTCTCTCACTTACTCTCCCTCCCTCCCTTTCTTTCTCTCTCAAAAATCAGTAAACATATCCTTGGGTGAAGATTAAAAAAAAAAAGAATACTAACAAATCTCTAAATACTGCATTTCATTTGTCATTAACCCCCCGAAAAAGATATATGAAGCTTGGAAAACTCTAGCAGTAGCATTTAAAATCATTGTGCACAGCCCTGGCCAGGTGGCCCAGTTGGCTAAAGTGTTATCCCATACACCAAAAGGTTGCTGGTTCAATCCCCAGTCAGAGCACATACCTAAGTTGTGGATTTGATCCCCAGTTGGGGTGCATACCAATCAACATTTCTCTCTCACATCAATGTCTGTCTTTCTGTCTCTCTCTCCCACCCCCTTGTTCTCTCTCTAAAATCAATGAACATATCCTCGGGTAAGGATTAAAAATAAGTAATTCACATAAAATCATTGTATATAATCTCCATGAATTGGGAGAATGGAAATACTAGCCTTTATTGGATTATAAGGAATAAAGGTATTTTTTTAATAAAAAATTGTTTTTCACATATGTGACACAAGCAAATTTTAGAAAATATAAGACATGTAAGAATGGAGAAAAAGACCCACTGTACCACCAACCATTACATCCATCATTAAACTTCTGAGGCATTTCCTTCCCATCTTTCATACGCATAGTTTTGTTTTTCAATATATACAGGGTGGTGCAAAAGTATGTTTACATTTATTCAAATGCAAGATAATACAATAATTAATAAATAATGATATAAGAATAATGTACTCACAGCCGTGAACCTTAAACAATTCGTACAAAGGCAAACACATTGTGAAAACATACAGATCATCACTGCTTGGTAACATGTCTGTTCCTGACTTTATTTTACATCTTCTACAAAATGCAGGCCAATCGAAATTATTACACATCATATTTACTCTAACAAAATCTGTATTTGTTCATTTTCATAGAATATTATATAATTATATATTTCTAATTAACTATATGCTTATACATATTAATCATACCATATACAGAAATGTGAATGTCCCTACAACTATATCACCTCTAATTAATTTATTTTTTCGATTACTTACCTTTACTGATATTCTCTAAAAGTATGTTAAAATGAATCCAGCTAATTTTTTTTTAACTGAGAGAAGTGCTCTTAAAATTGCTAATATTTTTCCTCAGGACTCTGTTGCAATGTTGGCAGCTTAACATATTCTGGATTTAGTGATTCATCATATTTCCTTGATTGGAACTGATGTCTCAGCAAGACAATGTGCATTTGGAAAACACTGATTATGTTTTAATAGAAAGAGAATGGATGTCAAAGAATAGTCTGCTCTGCCTAATGAGGCTTTAGAGATTAAGTCTAATTATCACTAATACAAAACTAAAAATCCTTTATGTATTGAACAGCAATTAGCTTTGCTCTCACAACGAAAATCTATTGATCTGAGAAACATAATGCTATCTTTGGCATAAATAAGTAAGGATTTGATAACAAGCCAAAAGATTAAAAATGTGAAGAATTTTTAAGTAAAATAATTATTGTTTTCTAATATGCTTTGTGATGAAAAAACTGATCCAGTATATATACAGTGTGTAAGACACCACTGAGGTTCCGAAATTTGGAGAATCTGTTTGGTGACAGAGCTAGTCTGAGTAAAACTTTTTTTAATTAAAAAGTAAACATTTAAAAATATAGAGAGTATATTTTGATAAAGATGTTAAACTTCAGATAAATACATTTTGGCATTTTAGAATTACCAGCAAAGAGACAAGTGGATTTGGACATAACCTGTTCCTTAAAACATACTGAACAATGGAAAACAGGACATACCATGAATGCGAACAAAGAGTTAGGAACCTTGAGTTGTAGTTATGTCCAACTTGTTTGAGCCTGTGTGAGCTTGGAAAATTCCCTTAATCTTTGAGCTCTCAAAATAAACCTCTTGCAGAATGAGAATGTCTTTTCTATTTCTCTAATTACAAAACCAGAAGGTAAGATAGAATAGAAAAGTCTGCCTAATCACAGTAGAAAATATTAATTTCTGGAAAAGACTCTTTCTGTGAACTATAATCGGCCAATGAAAGAAATGTTCAATCAAGAAAGAAGGTATCAACTTCAGTTAGCAGAACATTTTCACCCTTTGAAATATTTTCACACACATTATCTCATTTTAACCTCACTATAATCCTACGAAACAGAAGTAAAAGTATTATTGGCTCTATTTTGCACATGAAGACATTGAGAGAAATGGGGACATTATTTGTTGTTTGAAATCACAGAACCATTTCATGGATTAACAAGAATCTAGGTCTTATCGCTCCTCAACTAGGACTTCCTCCATGGAGCTGATAAAGTTAAAGGGAATAATGAGGATATGCAGCTGTATCCAAGTAAGACACAAAGGCAAAACAAAGGCAATGAGATCCCCCTGGTAGGTTTTTTGTTCTGATTAATGAGGTTGTATATTAAACTCTGAAGCTGAAAAGGAGCTGTGGTAATATTTCCAGAACTGTGTAATATTAATTTAAAAATTCAATTTCTGCCCTGGCTGGTGTGGCTCAGTAGATTGAGTCTGGTCTGCAAACCAAAGGGTCACCAGTCCGATTCCCAGTCAGGGCACATGCCTGGGTTGTAGGGCCAGGTTCCCAGTTGGAGGTACTGGACAGGCAGCCACACATTGATGTTTCTCTCCCTCTCTTTCTCCCTTCCTTCCCCTCTCTCTAAAAATAAATAGATAAAATCTTTCAAAAAATAAAATAAAAATAAAGAAAATAAAAATTCAATTTCTGTGAAAAGCAGAAATTTTACTTACCTAATATTAAGCAAATCCACACCTTCCTCAAAATTACATTGTGAAAATGGATCATGTGGCATGGCATAATCAAATAATAAGATCTCCCCCCAAAACTAAGACATATTTGTCCTTTTTTAGTTTGACTTAAAACAACATGTTTTTCCTATTTAAATTAATTCTAAAAAAATTGTTTACCTTTCAGGGAACTAATGCTTTTCTATATTTCACATGAACATGCAGATACTTTTATACCTGTATAAACTGTAACATTATTAACAGAATTAACAAACAGGAAAAAGTTTACTTAAAAATTTGAAAAAGACATCTATTATGTCAAAGCTCCTTGCTACTGAAACAGTAAATTGAGAACTCAGTGAGGGTTTACCATGAAGTTATATGAATAGCTATACCAATTAACTAACAGAGTGTAGTGAAATTTAATTCATGTAGGTATGGTACTACTTTTTGGTTCAAAGACTATACTTTTTAAAAAGTGGATACCTGCGGTCCATCTCTGGCTTCATAGAAGTCACCCACTCTTATTTTTGCACTGAAGCTGAAATTGTCCCTTGAGATATCCATTATTCCATTTCTGCTGAGATACTGAAAAAATCACATATTTTTCCACTTCAGGTTTTAATAATGACAACCCCGCTTTGATGTATAGCTATCTTCAGGACACTACTGTTTTGCATATTCTATCAAGGGGCTATTGATTTATAGGAGTTCAATTTAGGTTAAGTACATTAGTCCCATACAGAGTATATTTTGCATCAAGGAACTTATCTGAGAAAGGAGTGAACCTTTTTTCTGTAAGCATGAATAATAGGCACCAAATGTATGTTATTTGGTGAAAAGTATGTACCTTTATTACTTCAGGGTACTGCCTAAGTTTCTTTCCACATGGAGCATAATATGCTACTTCTCCTTGAAGGCGCCCTCCAAAGTTTCTTATTCTTGTCTCTCTCTGCCAGCTACACATAACAGAAATGAGAATTATAACATACGTATTTAAGAAAAACTCCTAAAAACTAATAACAACTTTTAAGAATACATGCTCTTTAGAAAACATGCTAAGCATACAAAAAAAAAACAAATATTAAACCCCAATTATACAACTCAGATGCATTTACAATTAAAGTTATTTCAATTTTTAGGTAAGCAATTCAATTAAAAATTAATCAAAGACTCAAGTTACAAATATTAAACTATTAATTTTTTAGAAACCATAACTGGTGTTGAATTGAGATATATTCAGTAACATGTGTCAATGTTTTCTGATTTTTTTTTAATCTGAGAACCTTTAAGGGAGAAGAGGAAAGTAAACCTGTTCTTGGAGAATCATGCACGTCCAGTGTGAAACTTCTCAGTTCCAAGTAAACCATTTTAGCCAAACTCTGGTCAAGTTTCCTCAGTCTTGCCCACAATGGCTTTCCCTGTCCTTTAACTCTATATTCGCAAAAACTATATCACTCTTAACTGTGTCCCTGCCCTCTGCCAGATGATTTGCTCTTGTTTCTTCTTCAGTCGTATTTCTACTTGGATGCATGAGCCCATCCCAGCTCTGCCACACCTCAACAGAGCAGTTAGCCTGAATTTTAGTTTTCTGAAAAATCTTATTTGGCCTTTGTTCTATCTCTTCTGCTCTAATAAACACTACGCAGTATGCTCACTTTATTAATAGTAGAGAATGAGAAATCAAGCATGCTTAAAAATATGTATGGGAAAAGCAAAAAGAAATATCTAACTTTCCATACCCATATTCCAAAGGAATGCGCAGTTCACGTTCATCTGTGACTCTTCTTCGTTTAGAAGTGCCTTCAAGAAAATTCAGTCAGTTAACACAAAAGACGAGTTTATACATATGACAATTTTTTCAATAGTTTTGAAACTTCTCTTTAAATAAAGTATCTTAATGACTTGGATTATTAGTGTTGTTCTGCAACTCATACATTACTTTTAGATGGTTCAACAAAACACGATGTATCAAGTAGAGGGGTTCTTTTCATTTCCTTTGGTCTGCATGACAAAAACTAGTCTTTCTCTCCAAACAAGAATACAAAGCAAGGTAAAAATTTTTTTTTGTTATTTAAAATTGTCTAAAATAATAGAAGGGAAATAGAAGTTTAGACAACCATACACAGTTGTTTTCTTTGAAAATGAGTTTTAAGATGCTGAAAAATTTCAACAGCTGGCTCATACATTTAAAAACAATGTAATATCTAAGTTTATATAAATTCATAGTCTAAAATGCTACTAATTCTTTTAAAGTACAAAGGAATTGGATTATAATTACATGTAAACCTTTTCAGATGACAACCAAGTCTCACAAACACAAATATATGTATCAACACGATATTTCACTATACACCTCAATATATCGCTAGCTACTGAAGTGAGAATAGAGGATAGTTTTAGAATATTAATGTAAAAACTTTCAACAAAGATCTCTAGAAATTTATAAAAGGTCAAATAGAAAAATAAAGATGTGGTATGTTAGTGAATAATAATGCTACCCACTAATACAAATGACACTGACCATGTGTTGGGTAGATATGCAATTGTATCTTAAGTAACCAAGTGAGCTCACTTTTATAAAGTACAAAAGAAGTCCATTGTCAATCAAATACTACATTCTAGAAGCATAAACTAAACACACAAGCAGGAAAGTATTCAAAATCAAGAACTGTCATTAAGCAGGTTCTAAAATTGCAGGCACAGAGAATAAAAATGGTAATGGGTCATAGCCTTTGAAAATACATGCTGACGTTTCTTAGCCAACCTAAACCTAGCTGTAACCTGATTCCAATGAGATCATCCTCAGAACACTGTATAAATAAGAATCCTTGCTATGGTTTGCCTTCTACTTTACAATAATAAAAACAAAGTGTAGGTACCAGAGTGTGGACTTGAAGTAAGTGTGGAAGAAGGTGTGCCAAGAAAAGCAGGTGACTGGGATTCAGAACATAAGGCAGCAGGAGCAGAGCCTGGGGCTTTTGCTATGTGGAGGTTACGAGGTGTTGAGTGAGCTGTGAGACTGATGGAAGGGCTTTTGACAGAGGAGGTGGTTTTATTCAGTTTCATTGCAGTTTTCTCTCCTTCAGTATCACTATCTGATTCATCTTGGTCTTTATCATCATCATCATCTTCTTCTGATCCTTCTGTATCTGAGTCTGAATTACTATCTGATTCTGGGAAGTAAAAGAAGCATTTGTATATTATAACTAGATAAGCAACAACAATTTGCAGTTTGTACCTAAATGGAATAGTTCAGGAACCAGCATCTGTGAATGAGAACTCAAATGAGCAATCTTCCTGAAGAGTAAATTTTTATTACTATCTTGCAAGCTACTAGAGTACAGGGTATGCAGCCTGTAAATCCTCAAAATTCTTCATTAAAAGTATCCATTTTACTCAAAACTTTACTCATAAGACAGTTCTTCTCATATGACACTATTCACACGATGAGTTCTGCTTAGTAGCTTTAAATTACTTTTAATTTAATGGAAAAGCTAAAGTACAGAGGGAACAGAATTGATTATTTAAATTAGTGGATCCCGACAGGTTACGAGCTATATTAGGTTCAGTATGAGGAAGAGACGGGGCTGCCATCACCCTCTCATCTGGACTTGGAAGTGAAAGAGAGCAGTCCTCTGGGGCAGAGTCTCGGCAGTTACTTTATGTACGACTCCATCAGGGTTCTCAGGTTTCACACAGACTAGAATTACTGAAATAATTGTGTGGGGCGATTTAATGACTTAGTAATTAAAGTTTGTTCTAGCAATGTAGCCCTATAAATGCATCCATTCCTACAGATACGTAAAATCTATCCCTGGATTAAACTTGATAAACACAGGACTAATATTTGTACTGTATCCTAATGGTTTCCAGAACAACAGCTTTTGTGGAATTGTGTTTTGTATATTATTATCTGTGTACCTTAAAGTTCATTATAAAAGCTGTCTTTGAAAGTTGTTAATACTGACATTCATCATCTTTTAGGTAAAGTTGTCTTTATGGGAACAACAGGAAAAATATTATGGAAAAAGTTGCTCTACCCTGAGCAAGAAGGTTATTTCTACCTTACAGACACTTTAATTTGTATAATTTGTATATCTATTTTCCTATTCATATTGGCAGTTAGAAAATTTACAAATGGACTTGTGGCTTACTAGTAACAAATCCAAAAATTCTGATAATTTTTACTTCATATTTGTTTTTAAAATTTAAGCTATCTTATATTTTCAGTCCTCTGTGGAACAAGAAGGAAAGGGGCAGAAAAATAAAAAGAAGATAAAAACAACAAAAAAACCCCACCAAAACCAGAAAGTGAATCAAAATAAAATCAAGAAGTAGCCTGTGTGTTATTAAATAAATTCTGTGTTGCTAACAGATATTCATAGGGATTTAGGTTTTTGGTATTTCTGAATGACGGTGACACATTTTATCAAGTAGGAGAAGAGATGAAAAAAGAACAAATGAGTGGCCCTGAATTAAATGAAAATTAAGCAACTTTATGAAATTCATGCATTATTTATACTCGCTTTGAAGTGTTATCTGTTTAATGTTAAGTGATAACAAAGCTGACAATTTTACTTTGGATTTCCCATTTCAGTTACTCCTATATTTTACTAGCTCACTAAGAAGCGCACAGCTGTGTGAAACAGTGAATGACGTCAATTTTAAGGCTGTGACTTAAGAACCTTTAAAATGTTTTCTTTCATGTAGCATTTACTGAAATATTTAAAATTTTAAAATTGAAAATAACCTGATTGACTGTCATCAGATTCATCATCTTCATCATCTTCATCCTCTTCCTCATCCTCTTCCTCTTCATCCTCATTTGAATCTTCAGAATCTTTACTACTGGGAATGTCTGAATCTGTTCCTCTAAACTGTTCCACTAAAGATTTTGCAGGATGAGAGTGATGTTGTGTTTTCACTGGGTTGACATTATTGCTAACTGCTTTTTCCTTCCCTTGACTATGGAGCATGGGAGAAGCAGAGGGCATTACAGCTGTCTGACTGCCAGGGGTCCTTCTCCCACCGATACTCAAATTCACAGGTGAGGAAAAAGGGGTACTACTTGCAGTAGCAATGTTTTCGCTTATCTTACTCTGCATTTTAGTTTTGGTAGTAAGTGCTAGAGGAGCTTCTTGAATGACACTTTGAATAACTCCATTTGGTTGGTGATTACTTAAAAGTGCATTTGTCAAGAATGGATTAGGGTGGTTGTTTTCTAATGTTGGTTTTGGATGTGCTGGTGAACCAGAGGTTCCTTTTGGATTTGACAAAGCTGCAATAACTTTCTTCAGGCTCTTGGATGACTCCTGTTTCTTTAGCTGTGCTGGAAATGTCTGTTTATATTGTTCCTGTTGAAACATAAGTTAAAAGAACAAATCAATAATGTACTGTCAGAACAAAGATTATTTTTATTTTCCTTCAGTATCTGACAGCAATGCTTACACACAAAGTTAAATCATGATTAAAACTGCTATGAAAGGAGTGGCTGTGATGAGTAGCTGGTTGCTAAACCTTGGCTCGACATAATATATTTAAGTTCAATTAGTCTTTTCCCCTTAAGATGTTTCTTGACTATCCCCTCTCTTTCCTATTGCTCCCATTTTCTAAATAACGCAAGACTGAAGCTCTAAAATCACCCCTTACTTTGCTTCAAGTCAGCCATATTACTGTATCTTTTGGAGGCTTTCATTAAAATATTGGTCAAATTTAAGCTATGTCATCATTTCTTCACAATCAACTTTCAATATATGCTATACACTAATGCCAATTAAGTCTTAATATAAGTTTAACATTATATATTAGCTCCCCAGTCAAAAGCTTTAGTGCCTCCTCCATCACTGCCAACTTTATAAAGCCTAAATACTTCTGATATTCAGATTACTTTTTAAGTAGGCACTAACCTACCTTTCTAGTCTAACCAGACTACCTGACACACCCTGTGCATGTCATACTTCCATTACGCCATGTTTTGTTACAACTATTTTCTCTGCATAAAACGCCCTCCATTTATAAATATTAAGCTGATGAACTGCTGTTCATTCCTCGAAATCTAACCCAAGAAGCTTTCCATGTGTGTCCCAGCCATAGGCACTCATGGCCTCTACCCTGGGAGCATCTCGATCACCTTACATTCTATCCTGTACAACCTAGAGTGTACATGATGCAAAGCCGATGGAAATGCTGGCTCGGCATTCTGTGGGATCTACTTTAGAGTGCCTTCAGCATATTAGCATTGGAAAGAGTATAGTAAAAGTTTAGAAAAATTATCCTTGAGAAAAATTAATAATTTGTAAAGCATTAAGCCTTAAAAGTTACATCTGTAAAGAAGGAACAAAAAATTACAGAATCTTCTTGAAAATAATAAAATCATGTAGACTTTATTTATTAAAATAAATTAAAGTTATCAAAAATAAACTGAAGTAGAATGATTAAAACATATGAAGTTACAGAAACAAAAGTTAAAATTCTGTAATGAAAATTGTTGCCTTGAGCCCTTGCCAGATGCCTCAGCTGGCTGGAGAGTTGTTCCAGACACCAACGGGTTGTGGATTTGATTCCTGGTCGGGGCACATACCTAGGTTGTGGGTTTGATCCCCAGTCAGGGAGTATTCGGGGGAAGGGGCAACAAACAGATTGATGTTTCTCTCTCATACAGAGGTCTGTCTTTCTCTCTCTCCACTCTTCCTTCCTCTTAACATTATCTTTGGGTGAGGATTAAAAAAAAGGAAAGAAACAAAAAAAAGAAAATTTTTGCTTTGAAATTTAAATCAGCAGTGCTGTTAGCACTGGACCCAGGTTTTGGTCAAGGCAGCAAAAGTTATGGTGGGCATTTCACAGGATAAATGTAGATGAAATGCCATACAAAATGACGTATTAAATATTTTAAACACAGGTACTAATTAGCAGCGTGCAATTCCTATATAAACTTCTTTAGTATATTAACATCTTTGCTGTATTAATTTAGAAAATTATTAAGATAATTCATTGTAAACAGAGACTGTCACATAATATTTGTACCTAACGGAATACCCCAAAAAGAGAAGTGCTTAATCAATATTTAATCACTGACTAAAATATGAAAATTATAGCAAATAATTGCATTTACCTTTTAAAAGTAATTTTATAGCAAAATTCTTAAAACTTTAAAATGCTTAAGTTTTGTTAATATTTATATGACAATTTATATGACATAAATATTGCAAGCTATAGTATACTGTATACAAGTATGTATATATAGTACTTAAACTTCACATTTACATATGCTATTATAATTCAAATTTTCAGCAGAAAAACTTGGTGTATTTTCATTTCCTAGAACACAATTATGTCACATAATCATTTTGTAGTTTTTTTATAGGTAATAATTTTTCCTCTAAATACAGAGGATCAAGAACAGTCATGAAAATAAAACATGTTCCCTTAAGTTTACATTTTATATTTTGATTTTCTGAAATTGATCCTTACTTTATAGTTCTGAAGAATCTCTTCCCATATATTGACATCTGAAGGTTTTCAGAAATAACCAAAGATATCTGCATTCTACATCCCAGACTAACATCAGTTACTCTTTTACAGGAAGCATGCGGTCATTTTTGATATGGGGGGTGGAACATAAACAGGACTACAGGAAGACATGAGTTTGAAGCTCTCTATTCTATCTCTTACGCCCTTGCTCCCCAGCCCCTACCTGAGATTCTAAAGATGACAAAAAAATCCTCCAGGCAAAACTGGTAAAAGAAAATTCACTCCTGGTTATATGTCCAATCAATGTACTGGGTTGGCCAAAAAGTTCATTTAGTTCTTTCCATACAATGGCTCTAGTAGCGCTTGGTTGTCTTTAATTTCATTTGAAACATTTTTGTTAGATTGTATTATGACAGCTGTCATATCAGCGTGCACTTAAAAAAAGCTTATAAACATTGGCAAATTTTTGTTTAGCCATTTTAATATTGAACATGGAACAAAATACACAACACTTTTAGCATCTTACGCTTTATTATTTTAAGAAAGGTAAAAATGAAACTGAAACACAAAACGGATTTGTGCAGTGTATGTAGAAGGTGCTGTGAGTAACTGAACATGTCAAAAGTAGTTTGCGAAGTTTCTTGGTACTATTGACATTCTGTCCACATAATTCTTTGCTAAGGGGCTGTCTTATGCATTGGAAGATGTTTAGCAGCAGCCCTGGCCTCTACCCATGAGAAGACAACAATGGAAAACAGTCACCATACTCAAAAAACATCCAAATCCACAAAGTTATTGGTGAAAATGGGCCTTGCAGACGCCACTGCCACCCCAGACCTTCCAGGGCCCAGCCATGGTCAATCCCACCATGTTCTTTGACATCACTGTCTATAGCCAGCTCTTCGGCCACGTGTCCTTTGAGCTTTCTGCAGGCAAATTTCCAAAGATAGCAGAAAACTTTTGTGCTCTGAGCACTGGGGAGAAAGGTTTGGGCTATAAAGTTTCCCTCTTTCACAGAATTATCCCAGGATTTATGTGCCAGGGTGGGGACTTCACACACCACAATGGCACGGGTGGCAAGTCCATCTACAGGAGAAATTTGTTGATGAGGATTTCGTCCTGAAGCATACAGGTCCTGGCATCTTGTCCATGGCAAATGCTGGACCCACACAAACAGTTCCCAGTTTTTCATCTGCACTGCCAAGACCGAGTGGCTGGATGGCAAGCGTGTGGTCTTCAGCCAGGTGAAAGCTGGCATGCATGTAGTGACCGCCATGGAGCGCTGCGGGTCCAGGAACGGCAGGACCAGCAAAAACATCACCATCGCTGACCGTGGAGAACACTAATAAATTATCGTTATGTTTTATCTTAGCCACCAGACCATTTCTTTTGTAGCTCAGGAGAGCATCCCCTCACCCCCATCTGCTGGGAATGTTCTATACTCTTCGTGCTCTCACCGCCTTTCATTGGGTTCCATATTTTCCTTACCCTTCCAAGTAGAGCTGGATTGCAGAGTTAAGTTTATGATTATGAAATAAAAACTAAACAACCGCAAAAAAGTTATTGGTAAAAAAGTTAAAATAAAAAGTATCTTTTTTTCAATTTTTAAAATTATTGTTCAAATACAGTTGTTTCCATTTTCACCCCACCACGGCCCCCCACCACACCCATTCCCGCCTCCCACCCTCGAACCTATCCCCTCTGGCTTTGTCCATGTGTCCTTTATACATGTTCGTTGAGGGACCTTCCCCTATTATCCCCTATTACCCTTCTCCCTCCTCCTCTCTGGCTACTGTCAATTTGTTCTTTATTTCCATGTCTCTGGTTATATTTTGCTTGCTTGTTTGTTTTACTGATTAGGTTCCACTTACAGGTGAGATCATATGATATTTGTCTTTCACCACCTTATTTATTTCACTTAGCATAATGTTCTCCAGTTCCATCCATGCTGTTGTGAAGGGTAGGAGTTCCTTCTTTCTTTCTGCTGCGTAGTACTCCATTGTGTAAATGTACCACAGGAAAAACATGCCTTTTATGGAAAAAACCATATGGACTTTTTGGCCAACTCAATATATTGATTTGAATTAAATGTCCACAGTGTAACAGTATGGAAGGACCCAATGATTACATAACACTTAAGAAAAGCATAGACTAGTGAGGGAGGCAGATACATAGTGAATATCATGAAAAAAATTGAATCTTTCATAAGAAATAAAGCCAAATCATTTTTATTAGACATTCATGTAAAGAAAAAGAGCTGATATAGAAGAAGTACTTATAAAATACCTTTAAGTCAATACTAGGTACTGACAGCAACTAGATAAAGTCATTTAGAGTTGAGTCTACTGTGAGTGCCCACTCACATAAATATTTCCCATTAACTCCTATTATTTCAGAAATACTAAATTATCTCATTTTAATCATGGGCTTTGAAATCAGACAGCACTTGGTGTTAAACACTTCTGCTTTTAAGTTGTTAGGTTATGCTGGCAAGGGGCTTAACGTCTCTGAGACTTAATTCCTTCTTCTCACACAGTTTTATAAGGATTACATAAGACCACATGTGTAGAAAGCATCACATGACTACATTCATTAAGCAAGGATTTAACACGTGACTTTCCCATAGCAGTTGTATAAAATTCTTTAAGTAAGAAATTCTTTGAAGAAAATTAAAAAGCCTTTCATAATGCAAATATTTCTTAATGTTACTCAATACATTCATTTATCTTAAAGTAGAATATACATTAATGAGAATTAAAATAGCCCCCAAATTTCCAGACAAATTAGTGGCATAGGTAAACATGGTACCCGCCTCCTCCCACAACCACCCCCAAATTACAACTAAACTACCGAACAAACATCATTCACAACCACCTGAAATCTGGCTGAATGACAGTCCTATAAGTTGGGAATTAAAGAAGCCGCATCAAGATTGGGGGCAGAGACATGGAACAGGCTGATCCCACACCCACACGTGATAGATGAAAACTGGGAGAGATATCTCCACTGCAGAGGCACCCCGAGGAGCAAGGGGTCCCAGCCACATACCAAGCCCCTCATCCCAGGTTCCAGTGTCAGGATGAGAAGTCCCCATAACTTCTGATTGTAAAAAGCAGTGGGGATTGAGGCTGAGGGAGACAGGCTTCTGGAGTCTCAGGCACTTCCTCTTAAAGGACCCATGCAAGGATCTACTTGGACTTACTCCCTTTGAGCTCTAGTGTTGCAGGAGCAGCTTATAAGGCACCAGGGACATATGGGGAGAAACTGCATTGTTCAGCTCTAGGGCCAGAGATGGAGGAGCAGCTTCTCCCAGACAGAGGTGTTGGCAGAGGCCATTGTTCCTTTTCCAAGCCCTCCCCTAATGAGTGGACTGAGTCTCCATCAACCTGGCTCACACTGTTTGCCCAACCCTGGTGATTCCCTGAGCCCATGCTCCACCCAAATTTTAGGCCCATCCAAACTGCTTCCAGTAGTGTTTCCATACAAATGGCCTGTCTTGGCTCATGCTTCGGATTTTTCTAAAATCTCTCAAACACGCGGCGTGCCTCAGACCTCTCACTAAGTGGCTCCAGGACTGGCACTAGCAGTAGTTGGCCTTAGTTAATAGCATGGTCTTGTTTGGGCACCTCCAGGCCCAGCAAAAGTAGCAGCCATCTGCAGATAATGTGTAGTTCATGCTGGGTGACTGTGGGCAGAGAACAAATGGCAACCGACCTTGGTTGGCACGTCCTGGGAGGCCCAAGAGCCAGCATGCCCAGTAGGCAGCTTACAACCACATTAAAGGTCACCACCACCACAGGTGACTCAAAGGGTGGCCTCAGTGGGAACCAGAGCCTCACTGAAGTAAATCCTGCTTAGAGGGGGTGGGCCCTTCCATAGCTCATCCTCTACCATGGTCAGAGGTCCTTGGTCACAGCCATTCCTTACAGCTAATCTACCTGGGGATAAATCCTTCCCACTGATGTGACAACAGCAATCAAGGTGAACCTACAACAGGAAGGTGTACACGGCCCACACAAGGGGTGCACCACAAGTGCTCAGCTTTGGTGATGGGGAGGCTGTGCCACTGGAATATCTACCACATTAGGTCATGCTACCAAGCCTGGGAGATGCAGCAGCTCTACCTAATATACAGGAACAAGCACAGGGAGGATGCAAGAGTGAGAAGATAAAGAAACATGTCCCAAATGTAATGACAACAAAACTCCTGAAAAAGAACTAAATAAAACGGAGACAAGCAATCTATTACACACAGAGTTTAAAACACTGCTTATAAGGATGCTCAATGAACTTAGTCAGAACCTCAACAACATAAAAAAGGACCAGTCAAAAATGAAGGATACGCTAACTGAAATAAAGAATTATTTACAGGGAATCAACAGCACAGTAGATGAAGCTGAGAATTATTCAGGGATTTGGAATGTAAGGAAGCAAAAAACACCCAATCAGAACAGCAAAAAGAAAAAACAACCTAAAACAATGAGGATAGTATAAGGAGCTTCTGGGAAAACTTCAAGCATACCAACATTTGCATCATGGGGGAGCAGGAAAGAGAAGAGAGAGTGCAAAAAATACTGAAACTCTATTTGACAAAATGACAGAAAATCTCCCTCACTTGGTGAAGGAAACAGACGTATGAGTCCAGGAAGCACAGAGAGTCCCAATCAAAATGAATCCAAAGATACCCATAATAAAACACATCATATTTAAAATGAAAAGGGACAAAGAAAAAGAGAGGATCTTAAAAAGAGCAAGAGGAAAAGCAGTTACCTACAAGGGAGCTTTCATAAGGCCATCAGCTGACTGCTTCTTGGCCTTTTGGCTAAGATCAAGTGTAGGATCTGTTCTTATCAGTCTAATACCTGATATATCCTCTATCTGAGGA
The DNA here is from genome assembly GCA_004027735.1 of Carollia perspicillata. Lineage (NCBI taxonomy): Eukaryota > Metazoa > Chordata > Mammalia > Chiroptera > Phyllostomidae > Carollia > Carollia perspicillata. Next base: position 26,864 of record PVKM010001937.1, read on the forward strand.
CAATACAGTGAATGGATTTTTGGAATTAGAAAATGGAATAGGAGCTTGCTTGGTCCATTCCACACATAAACCTGGTATTGCTGTACTTCTAGGACTGACGGGTACACACACACACACACACACACAGACTGTCAGCTGATGTCTCAACAGGAACTTTGCAGGTCAGAAGGAATGGCATGAAATATTCAGCATCATTCAAAACAAGGACCTACAACCAAGATTACTATACCCAACAAAGGTACCCTTTAGAATCAAAGGCCATATAAAGATCTTCCCAGACAAGAAAAAGCTAAAGGAATTATCACCACCAAACCAGTATCACATGAAATGTTAAAGGTTCTTATTTAAGAAGAAAAAAATTTTTAAAGATAACAAATATGAATAATAAAATGACAATATATACATATCTATCAACAATTGCATCTAAAAAACAAAACAGATGAACAAGCAGAACAGAAACAGACTCACAGATACAGAGAACATTTTGACAATTGCCATGTGGGAGGGGGTTGTGGGGAAATGTGAAAAAGGTGAAGGGATTAAGAAGTAAAAATTGGTTGTTACAGAATAATCATGGGGATGTAAAGTACAGCACAGGGAGTAGAGTCAATAATATTCTAATAACTATATATGTCATAGGGTGCGAGATTTATTGGGATGATCATTTAGTAAGGTATATAATGTGTAATCACTGGAGTGTACACCTAAAAATAATAAAATAATGCATGTTAACTGTATTTTGAAAAATAAAAATTACTTGAAAATGGGAAAAAATTTAAATAGGCCCCAAAATGTAATTTTTCATTTGCTTAATTTGCTCATGGAGAGTCAGTAATATGATGCCAGTAATAATACCATCTTAAGATTGAACAGTGCACTTACAAACTACCACATGCACGATATTATGATACCATCGGTCATTCCATTTAGATCAGTGGTCCCCAAACCTGGCTGTACTTTTGAATCACCTGGGAAGCATTTTAGACATGTAATACTTTAGTCTCAACACAAGAGATCCTGACTTAATTGTTCTGGGGTGGAATTTCTTATTTAAGTTCCTCAGGTGATTATAATGTATACTTACATTTGAGAACTACTCATTCAGATTCTCAAAAAAAGCCTGATTTGTTCAAGCCATTCTTCTTTGACCCTGTTCTTACAGTATTCACAATAAAGTAAGAGTTAATGGACTAGAACACTGTGACCTTTTAAAGAAAGGGAGAATATCACAGTGGTTAAGAAAAAGCACTCTAGTTCCATACTCCTGGGTTTGAATTCCAGTTCTCTGACTAACTAGCAGTGTGATCTTGGGAAAGTTAAAGCTTATGTATCTCAATTTTATCACCTGTTAATGGTCATAATAACACTTAGAGCACTAACAGATACCAGTATCCAATGTGTAAATGCAGGTTCAACGCTTAAAACAATGCCTAGCAAACAGTAAGTGCTCCATCAGTGTTAGTTAATATTTAGCATGTGTAATAATAATTTTCGTAACCTGAAGACAGGATACTGTGTTCAAACATATATTCTTCCTCTCCACTCATTCTAGGATAAAAAGTACTGATCACTAGAATTCTGCTGAACTATGGATATAGACTACATAGTAATATAAAATCAATAGTAAGAAAATCAAGTTGAGCCCTGGCTGGTGTAGCTCAGTGGATTGAGCACGGGCCTGCGAAGCAAAGGGTCACTGGTTCGGTTCCCAGCCAGGGCACATTCCTGGGTTGCAGGCCAGGTCCCTGGTGGGGGACACGTGAGAGGCAACCACACATTGATGTTTCTCTCCCACTCTTTCTCCTTCCCTTCCCCTCTCTCTAAAAATTAATAAATAAATTATTAAAAAAAAAAAAGAAAATCAAGTTGAAAAACTGTCTCTGATGAGTGGTCCTGGTGTTCATGTAAATAAAAGTGACTGAAAATATTTTATATTTCATAATTCACTAAGTATGGCAAAGGAAAATAAGTCTTTATAAAATATTTTTACTCTTGAAATTGCTAAATTATAGAACTACAGAGGTAAATTACTCAAGAATCTATTTCTTTAAAAATATATTGATATTAGAAAAAAGGACACTGAATTTTAAACAAAAGTAATTGTGAAGTATGTCTTCAAACGTACTTCTCCCCTTACTGATAAATCATTAAATCAGAGGAAGAATGACATGATTGTGTTGCCAAAATATATATTAAGCAGATCTGTATGTAAATATAAAATCAGAGATATTTAGTTTGCTGATATGCATTTTAATTCCTGGTGACTTAAATAAATAAAAGTAATTTAAACCTGCATATTACAGGACTATATGAAAGCTCTTTTTTCTAATAATAAAATTCTTCAATAAATAATATTTAACTCACCCGTTTAGATCGCAATTCACTGGTCAAAGGACTAGATTCTTCAGAGGTATTTTTATTCCCTGCTTTAAGTACATCAGGAGAAGGAACTATGAGTTTCGTGTAAGTTTCCTTTTTGGCTTGATTTACCAAAGATAAAGGTTTCACATTGGACACCAATCCCGTAGACTGTATTACACTTGTGTGTTTGTTCACAGATTCCTCCTTTGCCTGAGAGCTTTGGAAAATAAATGGAAGCTGCTGTGACAAAACCTGAGGCTGCTTCTGCTGGGATTGGAATGATGAGTGGGTCTGGGATTCAGACACAAGAGGTAATGGCTGGTGTATTCTTTTTTCCTGGGCTTTTTCAGTTGCTTTCTGTCCATCTGCTTTTGGGTCTGAAATACCATGTAATAGCACCTATAAATAAAAGTTAAAAGGCAACAATTTAACATCTATTAAAACAAAGAACACCAAGCAGGATAAAAGGAACTTTAAAGTTTTCCTAGTGACTTATGGTAGATATATAAAGCTCAGGAGAAATACACTAAATGCCTTTTAAAAATGTTTCTCCACTTGATATTCCTTCTTTTGCAAAAGTAAGAACTAAATGCAACAATTAAATTTAAACTTTATACACTTTGAGCGTCAGGATAAACCAGTTAATCCAAAAATATGGATAATGTGTGGATATTGCCAAGGGAACTCCTTATACCTGGTTGTTACTTTTATGTTGTGCTTCACTCTCTGAACCAGAATCATCATCTTCACTTTCTTCAATACTTTGATCTTCCTCTTCTTCTTCATCTTCTTCCAGGTCATCTGAATCACTACTACTAATGCCTTCACTTGAAGTGTCTGATGATGTGCCTGAATCACTATCACTGTTGCTAGAACTTTCCATAGCTTCCTTCCTTGGTTTCTGGATAAAGACAAGATTTTTAGCAAGACTTTAGTTTTGGAAAAAATTCACGTTTCACTAAGAGGTAGGCTCTTTTAATTTTCAAATGATATTTTCAATTTCAACATGTCATTTTAGGGAATAGGGGAAAGCCACATGTTACAAGGGTAATTATTCAACAAACTAATCAAATTAACTTACGTAACAGGAAGTCTCCAATGAAATATACAAGCTGTGACATGTACAGAGTATTGGAAGCCTCAATATAGCATATTACAAAATACAAAGAGTAATTTACAGAATAATAATTCCAACTATAATGGTGACATACATTAAAGTTCTATATTTAGCTTTAGTTTTCTTCATCAGATAGTGAGTCAATAATCAACTGTCTATAATACATATAACAGGCCAAACACATCTTTCTTGGTGCTGGACTGCAACGATGCCTAAGATATTTTGCCTTCAAACAGCATATATTGTAGTGGTGTTAGTGGTGGTGGTGGTAGAGTAGACAGATGATTAATACAAGAGTAAATAATTCCCTATGGTAGTAAGTGCTATAGAGAAGAGAGGTAGCAAAGGCCTTACTGGCTATTTTAATTAGTCAAAAATTTGATTTTTTATGTTTCACATCAAAAAGAAAATATGATAAAGAGAGATATGTTAATTTGTGGAACATTTAAGATTCTATAGGAAAAAGGAAATCCAAAGCTGGTAGAAAGGGACAGTAGGTCACATAGAAGGAAAATTTGGGGTTTAAAGAATAGACAATAGTAGTGGATAAAAACAGGAAAAATCATGAGATGAATTATAACTACCTATATAACAGTGGAAAATATCTATAAACAATAAAATTCTGACAATAGGAAGACTGATGGGAGAAATATTGAAATGATAGAATAATAAGATTCGGTACCATCCAAAGTTCCTTAAGAACATTTCAATAGTGGTTACTGACAGATAAAGAACAAAACATAGAAGAGGTGATAAATTATAGGACCAGTGAATCATGAAAGCTATGGTCCTAAGGGATAGGGCCTTTCATGACTACTGGGCATGGGGAATGAGAGACAACAACATATCTCTTCAACAGGAAGCCAGGTTTAAGCCATAGTTGCAGATTGCAAAACTACACTTTTTCTTTTATACCTTCTGAAATTTGATTCAAATTAAAAATAAAATGCATGTAAGTGAGGAGAGTCACTCCTGCTGTTCTATTCTGCTTTTATGGTACTGGGTTAACTGCTCCCAACTAGTGACTGTAAGGTTTCCTGGAAACACACACCTTCAATAAGCTAATAGTGACTGTCATTCCCTGAGCTATCTCCTCTCACAGCAAAACGAAGAGTGGTGAAGAACCAAAGTAGTCATTTAAGGGAAAGACAAGTAACATAGTAACATTAAACCTACCATTTGTTAGAGGAACATCTCCATCCCTGCAATCAAAATCTGTTGTTGGTTTTTAAGCACCAATAGCAAGACTATGGAAATCATAGGAAATCTAAACTGAACTTATCATTTTTGGTTTCAGTATGGGGCTGGCTAGCTATGAAAGGAAAGAAATGAGGGAGCCGTAGTGATTTAACAGGGAGAAATAAACTCCTATTCTAATGCCCAAGTAATCTGTGTAGTTTTTATTTAAAGAGGGCACTGAGAAAAGGGGCCTGCACTCTACAAGAAAGGGGTTTAAAAGTGCATACCCCAAAGCTTTATGGTGCACGGTATTCACTTGCAAACCTTGCTGCAACCAGCATAATTCCTGGATCCCGATTACAAACAGCACACAGGGAACTGCATTAACAAGTCCTTAATGTGATTCTGATGCAGGTGGGTTTGTGTAGCATACTCTGACAGTGTGCAAAAGTGTGTGCTTTTATAAAGTAACAAATTTAATTCTTTTTTTAAAATCCTCACCTGAGGATATGTTGTATTGATTTTAGAGAGAGATGGAGAGACAGGGAAGGAGAAAGGGAGAGAAGGAGTGAGGGAGGGAAGAAGGGAGAGGGAAGAGGGAGAGAGAGAGAGACAGAGGAAGAGAGAGAGAGACAGAGACACAGACAGAGACACAGACAGACAGACATCTATTGGCTGCCTCCCATATGTGCCCAGACTGGAAATCAAACCCACAACCTAGTATGTTCCCTAATCAGGGCACAAACCCGCAACCCTTTGGTGTACATGACAACACTCCAACTAACTGAGCAACCCGACCAGGGCAAAATAACAAATTTAGAAACCATTAAAAAGAGCGAGATGTAAGCAGACAAGTCCAGGCATCAGGAAAAAAAACAAGAAGGAAAATGGGTATCAATATCATCAATTTCATCTCCTTAGCTGCTGTGAGTGTGTGTAGGTAGTTTTCTATTTGTAGATAATTAGGTAGTGTGTCTCTTTTATGTCATTTAAACATTCTAAAAACGAGTCTTCTTAGATTCATCAAAAAATGATCAAAGAAGAGCTTATTCATCCACCCTCCCACATCCAATCTGGGAAAGCATTTCAGAACCCTTGCTTTGAACTTTCATTTCACTGTATACTTATTTCTTCCAATAACAAAATAAACATATATTCAAGGCTTTATATACCCGGTATAGTTGTTTGAGTCTCTGGGAATAAAGGGGTGTGGCAAAGAGACAGCAACCTGCTCAAGTGGGATATGTGGGTGCAGAGAATCAACAAACAATATAAATAAGTGTTTTTAGAGATTAATACCATAACTAAAACAGGATAACTGAAGAGACACTATGTTAGGGGGTTGGGTGAGATAAAGATTTAGATGCAGTTATCAGGCAAGATCTTTCTCTGCTGAGACCTGAATGGCCACCAAGAGAAAAACCTTCCAAGGCAGGAAACAGCAAAGGAAATGAGTCTGAAGAGTGTGGAGAAAGGAGAGGCCAACTATGCCAGCTACGTGGCACAGGGAACCAGGGACATAGCTCATATGGAGAGAGAGACTGGGTGGGGGTCTTATCATACTGGGTCTTGTAGGCCATGGCAAGGAAACTATTCCAAGTGGGACAGGAAACTGTTAGAGGAAGTGATAACATAAGAGGTTTTAAAATCCAGAAACCACTTATGTCTTTTTTTAAAAATATTTTATTTATTTACCTTTAGAGGGGAAGGGAAGGAGAGAGGGAGAGAAATATCAATGTATGGTTGCCTCTCGTGCGTCCCCTGCCGGGAACTGGCCTGCAACCCAGGCATGTGCCCTGACTGGGAATCGAACCTCGATCCTTTAGCTCGCAGGCCCGCACTCAATCCACTGAGCTACAGCAGCCAGGCTTATGTCTTATGACTTATGTCTTTAAAAGACTGTTTTGGCTGCTGTGGTAACAATCCTTTACATGGCAGCAGTAGTGGAACTCACCCAACCTTGAATTGTTTCATTTTTTTCTCAACAAGCTGTACATTTATGTACTTTAATTTGTAACTTATTTTGTTTAATTTAAAATATCTAACTTTATTCTGCTCTGACTGGTGTGGCTAAGGGGGTTGGGTGCCCTTGGTAAACCAAAAGGTCCTTGGTTTGAGTCCCAGTCAGAGCACATACCTGGGTTGTGGGCCAAGCTCCCCACTGGGGGCCTACAAGAGGCAACCAGTTGATGTTCCTCTCTCACACGGATGTTCCTCTCCTTCTCTCCCTACCTTCCCCTCTCCTTAAAAACAAATAAAATCTTAAAAAAACAAAGCATCTATCTTTATTCTAAATATACATTCGAAATGAATATTTTGGGGAATCTGGGCTTAATCAATGATTTTCAATGAGTAGTACAAAGCTATGTAACTGTACCCCCCAGGAAGGATTATCAAAATTAGCTGAAGAACATTTTTTCAAACTGCACAAGAGAGCTAGTAAAGCAAATCGGTATTACATGATTTGTTATGTGAAATGTTAAAGGGTTTTCTTCAAAAAGAAGAAAAGTTTTTTAAAAGGATAAAACGTGAACAACAAAGTGTCAATAAATACATACCCATCAACAATTTAATCTAAAAAACAAAATAAACTAACAAGTAGAAAAAAACCAGACCCACAGATACAGAGAACTATTTGATGTTTGCCAGATGGGAAGGGAGCTAGAGGGTGAGGTGGGAATGAATGGTGAAGGAATTAAGCATAAATTGGTTGTTACAGAATAGCCATGGGGATGTAAAGTGCAGCATCGGGAATACGGTCAGTAATATTCTCCTATGCAAGTACTAATGGGGCCCAACCCTGCTTAGCTTCGGAGATCAGCTGAGATCAGATGTGTTCAGGGTGGTATGGCTGTAGACTCGATAATATTCTAGTAACTATATAAGTCATAGGGTGCGAGATTTAGTGGGATGATCACATAGTTATATAATGTTTAATCACTGGGGTGTACACCTGAAACCAATAAAATACTTAATGTCAACTGTGCCTGAAAATCATTTTTATTTTTCAGGTACAGTTGACATTAAACATTATAAAAATGATTTAAAATAAAAAATTAAAAAGGGAAAGGAGGGAACAAGAGGGGGGAAAAAAGAGGAATAGTTAGAATGTGACCCTGAAACCTCTGTCTCTGGAAGGAAATAGCCAAGAGTCTATCACATTTGTCGAAGGGCAAAGGGAGCATTTGTAATGGAGCCTAAGTACAGTCCTGGTGCATTTTCAATGACTGGGTACCATGACGTTTCTTGGCTTTACCGGATGACTTCCCCCAGGCCCTTATATGTCTAGCCAATATTCTGGAAAACATTTATTTTCTGTTGAGAAGGGAACTGAAATATTATATCTACAGGAAGTATTTCTATGAAATATGCTGGACAAAAGAAAAAAATCTTTATTTGTTCTGTTGATCTTGAAAAATATATGGAGTTTGTGTTGTCTGAGAGAAGGACAAGGAAAAGTTGACAACATAATTTCTTAGGATTAAAAATTAGAGCCTGGGAGGCATGTCGTTCAGATTTAAAATTCGAATAAATGCTACTCGTCGCCAGTGGTTCCCTGTATCTTGCTCTTCTTGCTATAGCGTGTCAGCAGCTTCCCAGCCCCCCTGATATTACTGAGATGGTAGGGAAAGTGATGCAGGATCACAAACTTCTGATGCTTTTACCCAGAAAGCCAAGTCCAAAGGTGGTTTTCATAAAATGCAGATGACAAGAAGACTTGGCTCTATTTATTATCTTTGTTCCCACAATGTCTGCAGTTGACGCTAAGCCTTTAACTCAGAATGAACCAAGATTGCTCAATCAAGTAGAAACTAAAAATAGGAACAAATTCACTGATAAGGGTGTACTTACTGAAAATTCTGCATATAATGTGTTAATTCATATATGAGGGGGGACCCAAAAAACCCAGAATTTATTTATTAAAAATTGTGTATTTACTCTTATATGTTTAAACTTCAGTCACCTTCAAAGTACTCTCCATCTGATGCAATACACCTATTGAGAAGTTTTTTCCACTGCTCAAAACAGTTTTTGAACTTGTCAATTTTGATGCCTTTTTAGTGCTTCTGCCATTTTTTGGGGTTTCACCTCTTCCACATTGGCAAAGCATTTCCCTCTGATGACTGTTTTCATCCAGGGAAACAAAAAAAAACCGCTTGGGGAGAGATCAAGTGAATAAGACATGTTGGGGAATGGGAGTCACACCGTTTTTGGTCAAAAAGTGATAAACACTCATGAGGCTGTGGGCAGGTGCACTTGTAAATCACCCATCATGAAATAGGCAAATACACTGAAAGAGTCTTCAAAAAAATTCACTGAAGCTGAACGCAGCCTCTTACAACAACTCACCTAGCAGGGGAAGCCTATACTACAAGGAGCCCACCCTCCAGAAAATAATTCTGGGTTTTTCTGGGTCCCTCCTTGTAAATTAGGCATAGTAGGAGATGAACAACAATAACAAATAATAAAGTAGAACAATTATGTATGTGAATGTGTCCTGTCTCTTCCCACTACTTTTTATATTTTCTAGCCCAACCCTATTCCTGAATCTGTGTAACCATCCCTTACTTGCAAAAAACGGCTTGTTGTCACTTGTTTCAGGGGATCCCTCCCTGAAGGTTTCATATAAGCTTGATATCTAGTATAAAATATTGCTGGCAACTGGAATGTGCTTTTTGTTCATGTCTTCCACCCACAAATTTATTGTCTCTTCTCTCTTTAAGCACTTAATCACACATTGTGGCCATAATTTTTACAGATTAAGACCCAACAGCAGAACTAGCACAAACTTCTTTTTCCTTCTTCACAATTTCATGAATAAAAGATCCATTTTACTGTAGATGTTAGCAACCTCAGAATGATTTTTTTTTAGTTTCTTATGTCAAGAACTTTCACCTTTTCATTAAAAGGAAGCACTTTACAGCTTCTCTTTGGCATATCCACCCACTGCCAGCATCACTGCTCTTGCACTTTGGGACCTTTATTAAGTAAAACAAAAGTTATGGAGCACAAACACCGCGATACCAGGACAGTCGATTTGATAACTGGGATGATTATCCAGTGACTCACAGGCCAGTAGTACAGCCTACATATGCTGTGCAAAGGGATAATTCACATCCCTGCTGGGATGAAGCGGGACATTGCCAAATTTCCTCACTCAGAACAGAGCACAGTTCAAAACTTATGAATTGTTTGTTTCTGGGATTTTCCATTTAATATCTTCGGATGGTGGGTAACTGACCACAAGGAACTGAAACCACAGAAAGCGAAACCACGGGCAGACAAGGGAGGGCCTACCACAGTGAGCTGTCTGCTGGGATGCCAGTGAAACTCACTAGATGATGTGCACTACGGAGTCTCCTACACACAAGTGGCAGCCACAGCGTAAGAGCAGGAAGAAAACACTGGACCCAGCAACAGAAACCCCTTCCTCTCCCAGTAATTCTGCAGGACCCCCTACGGACAATATCTAATATCGTGCCAACAGGCAAAAAATTAATTTAGAACTGAGAAGCATTAAACTGATCATTTGTACAGCTGAAATGAAACTGGTCACAAGGTGATAACTACTGAACCTGAATAATGGGTACACAAGATTATTATGTTATTCTGTCTATTCTGTATACTTGAAAATTTCCACAATAAAGGGTTTTTTATTTTTGTTTTCCTAGAGCATGGAATCTGAGGTTAACCTGCCTGATGTCAAAACTTGACCACTAACTGGCCAACTGTTATAGAGGTGTTTCCCCATTTGTAATACTAGTACTTACCTCATTAGCAGGAAAGGGAGGGTTGAAATATATATTATATGCAAAGTAATTAGTGCAGAGCTGGTATGTTCTCAATATAAGATTATATTGATTTTTTCCTAGCTATTATTATTATTATTTGTATTATTTACTCATGTTGACAGTTTTAATTTTTTTTTAAATATTTTTATTTATTTATTTACTTTTAGAGAGAGGGGATGGGAAGGAGAAAGAGTGGAAGAGAAACATCAATGTGTGGTTGCCTCTCATGCGTCCCCTGCTGGGGACTGGCCTGCAACCCAGGGATGTGCCCTGACTGGGAATCGAACCGCGATCGTTTTGGTTCGCAGGCCCGCGCTCAATCCACTGAGCTACACCAGCCAGGGCTGACAGTTTTAATTTTTTAAGATACATAACATGAGTACCATACCATAAAAATAAACATCTATAAATATGGAAGTTGGAAATTCATAAAAAATTATCCCATAGATTCAGGTGGGCTGACTTCCAGAATGCTACATATAGATCTGTTATAAATTTGTCCTTCAAAGAATAACTTACCTTATCCTTGATTTTGTCAGCTCTAGCATCCAAAGGCTGGTTTTTGTTTTGATCCTGATTACATTTTCGGTTTCCTCCACCTGAGCTTATACTTTTAGTCTGTCCCACAGAACTGGAAGCAGCAGTGGACAGTACAGATGTGTTGATACCAGACACAGATGATGTACTGTTACCATTTATTGACCCATTTACACCTTGAGAATAAAAATAAAGATGTTCATACAAAAGAATTTATTCAACCATATAAAAGAATGAAGTAATGACATATACTACAATGCAAATGATTCTCGAAAACATAATGCTAAGTTAAAGAAGCCATGTATAATGGTTGAAAACTGTATGCTTCAATCTTTCAAATATTCATTATATATAAATCCTTTTGGGGTGATGAAATGTTTTGAAACTGCATGGAGGTGATGGTTGTACAACAATGTGAATACATTAAGTGCCACTGAATTATTCACTTTAAAATGGTTAATTTTACATTTATGTGATTTTCACTTTAATTTTTAAAATGTTTAAAGGATAATTATATGCAAAAATTCATCCTTTTAGAACAAACTCTGCTAAATACCAACTCAAGCAAAAAGAAAGATGATAATAATAAGCCATCTAAAATTCATTATAATTTGCAAATGATAGCCTAACAACTGTTAACTACAAAATATTAATGATCATTTAAAAGAAAAAAGGAATACTAGGATATTAGTCTTAATAAACTTAATGCCTAATTAAAGTACAATATTATACTGAATTAATAAAAAGGCTAATGTGATACAGAGAAAAAGCAGCAGAGTTTGGAGTTAGAAGACCTGGGTTCAAATCCTGACTATGCCATGTCAATCTGTAAGTAACACTTCCTTGAATAACTTATTTAACCTTGGTTGCAAAAAAAATACTAAGTGGTATTTAACACTGGTTGCAAAATGAAAATACTTTCAGTCTTGAAGAGTTACTGTAAGAATTAAGCAAGACAATGTGGAAATGTCTAATGCAATGTTATTTAAGTGGTGTTAAACTTGAATTCTACTGAAGATAGGTAGTGAAATGTAGGATTTTTAATTTAAGTTAACATGGATACCTTTTTCAGGACCACTTCGGTTACTTTTTCCTGAAGTCCTTGAATGGAATGAAGAAGAATCATGATTCTGGGCTGGAGGAGCAAACAGTGGTGGAATTCCCAGCAACGGCGGAAAGAAGGTTGCCCCTGTACGAGTATGAACATCCGTTGTTCGCCACCATTCTGCACCTCAAAACCAAGCACCAGACAAACAAGCGAAAATACTGAATAAACTTTCTAGGTAGTGTAACAATGCTTTTTATATTTTATTCTTGAAAAATAAACGTTATAGTTTCAATGTGGAACAGAATTGCTGAGTTACACATAGTTCTGATCCCCTCCTTTTCCTGACCATCTTTCTAATTTTAGGATTGCTAATTAGGAATTACACACTCATCATTCCTCTCAAGACAGTATCCAAGAATCTTCTTCACTAGGCAGCCTCTCTGGATTCCAGTTTATAAGAACAAAGGTAGTCTATGGTTTTAAAAGTAAACTGGAAAACTGGAATATTAAACAATTATTTGACTCTTTGATAACTTGTACCACAATTTTCTAAAAGAGTAGAGAAAAATACTTAAGATTATACAAATCTATTTTAGTATCTTAGAATTTAACATTACTATCTACAACCAATGATAAAAATTCCTCAAAATACATACATTATAGACCTGGCTCTGACAAATGAGGCTGTTTAAACAAGGATTACCGTAATCCAGAATATCTCAATTGAATTTATGGAAGAAAATGTTCTATACTCAAAAACACAAAGACAGCAAAATCATTAAGACTTTTTTCTTCTTTCTTTCTTTTTTGTACTATGAATAAAAAAGTGCTCAAAGATTTCAAAACAAGTCACATTAAAACAAAAGATTTGTAGTTTCTCCCCTTAAACTAATGAAAAAGCTTAACTTTGGTCATACTTCCTTTCATAAATTATAAATAACAATCACTGTTTCATGACTGTAAAATGACTAAATGTACAAAATCATGAAATGTAATTTGTATGTTCAAACTGTGGCTCTCAGTTAAAACTTTTAATAAAGAAGAGCAGCCAAGTTTTATAGAATACACTTCTCAAGGAAGGATGAATATTAAGATCTGAAAATAATCCAAAGGCAAGTCTTATATTGTCCCTTCTAAAATATCAGAAACAATCTTTTCCAACTAATTAAACTGCTGTATTACCAAATTAGTTATAACCTTTGAGGCTAATCTTCCAAGATATATGCAATATTTTTCATTGATTCTAACAACCATAAGGAAGTTAGAGGGAAAAAATCCCCAATAATATAGCATGGGAAAAATTCAATATTGTCAGTATACTATATTATGTAGTATAATATATACTATACTTTTCTATACTATATAGTATTTTCTATACTATATAGTATTCTATACTATATATTGTATACTACTATAGTATTTTCAATAGTATATACACTATACTATACCATACTATATTATAAAAGTATAATATGTATACTTTTCTGGGAATATCACTCTACATTAAAAATATAATATAAAGCAATGTGCACCTTCATTATCTAATGGCAAACGCTGTTTTTTTAAAAAAGTTAAATGTTCACAGCGGCTGCCATTCCAATAGGTCTGAAAAACAGTGTAAGCAGAAAACTGCAAACACCCTTCTGCACTTCAGGAAGCTGCTGCGAGTGAAATGACACCAATGTACACTCAGCAGTGCCTGAATGACGGGAACTCAACCAAGAGTAACTACACAAAAGCATTAATCATTTATCCACTGTTTAGATGAAAGAAGTGTATTTAGATAGGAAGAAAAACTGTGTATTTTGGGCTTGTATCGGCAAAGTTGGAATCTACTGTTAGTTATCGGTTTAAAACACTAGGTTCCACATAGCTGACATAAGGGGACTGAGGTTTTCCAAACATATTTGTGTTATTTAATGCAGAGTCTATAATTAAAACACTGCAGTTGAATGTATAGACTTTGTAAACAACCAACAAATTGACAAGGTAATCAAAATGCAGTAAGATTCAAATATTTAGACATAAACTCATGAAAAACAGAAAAATGTACTTTAAAATATCAATAGCAAATAAGTACACAATAGAGACTAGAAAAAAACAGTTGGAAAAATGGTGTAATAAATAAGCTGACACCACAGGCAATAAAAACAAGTAAATAAGAACAACCAAATAAAAAGATAAACATGGTAGGGCTTCTGACTACAAACTTTAAAAATGTCTGATATTTCATAAGAAATAACATAGTTTTTGTTAAATAAGAGCTTATTTATCTTCCAAATTGGAGAAAATAAAAAAATTTAGTCACTTCCAAACTAGCATGTTTATAAAGTTAGACATACAAAATAAGGATTACATAAATCAGCACATGATGAATTTCTAAATGTATTGAAAGGATATAACAGAATAGAAGCAATATTTATCATATTAAACTGAAAGATTCTGATTTTTCAGAGGCTGTACTAAATCTCAATTTTAATCTAGAAGGTATAGTAGAATTAAAAATTTTTTTACACTTGATAGAGCCAGATACTTCAAAAAATTCATGGTAATATAATATGAAAATATAATAATCAAAAGTTGTGTATATTTTTAAATAAATTAAAATGAAATATAATTTCAACATTAAATAAACAGAATTTTATTATACTAAGGTCCATTAAATAGTGCATCTGGTGATTTAATCATCTGAAATACAGAATAATTTCCATGTCCATAAAATTTAAAAATAAAGTCTTACTCATTTAAAAATCCTAGTATTTTCTTCCTTGTGTTTTCATTTACTTATTATATGATTTCAAAAATTTGTCATTTTGATTACTTTTGTGAACAAAGCCAAGTACAGAGAATTAAAATTTGTTGTTGTAGCAAACCTACAACTGAAATAAGCCCTCTATAATTAGGCACAGTCTCCGTTCATTTGGCAAAACAGTATGCTTCTACAGGCATACTTTTATCATTAAACACCGTGTCTTGTGACTATTTATCCATCTCCTGAAAACTATTAATGACATAACATATACTATGTGAGTGTATTTCTCAGAGCCTGGCCCAATGTACGAACACAGTAAACACTCAAAGAATTATGTACAACAAATGAGTGAGTGAAAAGTTTATGTACAACAGGTTAAGGGAATTTTTTTTCTATATAGTGGAAGTATCAACAGTATTGAAGTTCAGATGAGTAATTGTTTATACTTATTAACAATCATTCCAGTACAGAATGCACTGGATTTTACTAATACAGCAATTATACTATGGTTTAGAAATGCTCCAAAGGAATACTATAATAAACCATAATGAAGGTATCAGTAACTATCTATATATCAATATCACCTATTTTGATTTTTATTCAGCAATCCTATATTTCAGGAAATATCTACTGAATGCTTATCTTGCAAAACAATCATTCAAGGAACTGATAGAATTAAATTTGTATTAGTATTTTTAAAGCAAATGTTAAGATAATTTAAGACTTTATTTTAACTTTCTACTTACCATACCCCTCCCCACCATTCCTTCTCCTCTAGACAAGTGAATTGAAGGCATACTATGATTCAAAAACCAGTACTTGAAATACACAGTTAACCATCTTTCTACCATATATATGTGTATATGTATATATATAGTCAAATGCTTATATATATGTATATGTGAATATATATAAGCACTTGACAATTTATTACCCATTAAAGTGGGCAGGAGATATATAATAATGATAGTTACCAACTATGTACTAATTATGTGCCAATCACTGGATTTGGTGCTAAACATGGCTTATCTCCTTTAATCTTCACAAGAATCCCAAGAGCAGGTAGTATTATTATTATCCTCATTTCTCAGATAGGAAAATTGTGGCTGAGAGGTCAGATTACTTGTTCAATGTCACATAGCTAACATGTTGCAAAGGCAGATTTAAATTTGGGTTTATTTGTGTCTACAGTTATGTTTTAATTTTTAGTATCCCTTACTAAAATTCATTAAAGTAAAATTAATCACTGGAAACAGTTAAAGTTTAAATCAATCACTGGAAACAGTTAAAGTTTAGTCTTTCAAAATAATATAACAAGACAAATTATAGAATGCTTGTGTAAGTTAAGCTTTAATTGGTGTCTTACTGAACTCCTGAATTCTCATAGTCTGTAGAATTTGGGATAATTCTGGCCTTCCTGCCACATATGTGGTGCAAATCTATAGTTGTTTTGATTGAATATATAAAATACATAGAAATTTGAGATCCAAGCTTATCTTCCTGACGAAGTACAGAGAAATAGAGAAATGAAAATTCAAAATGAAAGTACAGAGATATTCATTTTAAGAACTGGATTTAGTAAAGTATATTTTCAAAATCAAAGCTGAAAAAGAATTAATCAAATGCTACACTTACAATACATACACCTTTTTGCATATTATACTTCAATAAAAAGCAAGAGGAAAACTTGGCTAGTTATGCACTTTTGGTGCAGACGCCTATTTCTCTAGCCAAACACTTGAATACCTAATTAACAGCACTGCCGCCAAGCACACGTGCTATGGGTTTCTTTGTGCATAATAAATAGGATTGAGCAAGTTCTTGCACAAGAGTTTTAATATACCAGGCATTAGACTATTCTTTTTGTTCAATTTAATAACAAATTACTGCTTGAACATTTTCCAGCTTTCCTCCTTTCCTTGAACACTGTTTGTAACAGATGTTTACCTGGAAAAGATGCTAGTTGGGGATGTGCGGCTAAGGCTGTGGGTGTACCAAGTGTCCCCAAACCACCAAATTCTGAATGCCCTGAGCTGGCTGAATGTAGACCAAAGACTGGGTGGCTGACCATTGGGAAGGCACTCGACACTGTGGACAGGTTAAACGGTTGATCCCCAGCTGCTCTGAATAAATGTCCTGGGAGGGAAAAGAACACACTTAAAGTTGTACTATAAAAACAGGTCAGATTTATCTGATTTCAGCATTCATAAGTTAGAGAAAATGTATAACTTCTTATGTATTAAAATTTTATTTTACATTCTTTCTTTTGCATTTCTATTCTTTAAACCCTATAGAATACGATGTTTCTAGAAACATTAAAGTACTCTAATAAACATAATTAAAATGAATGGTATAACTGTATTTACTATGAACTTGAGAAATGATGCTTTAAGTAAATAATTCTCACTAATTATAATAGTTTGACCTGCAAAAGTGAGGCAAACTTTGTTATGTTAATACATGTACATTAAATATATTATCAATTTTTCACTATAAGGAGAATGAAAACATCGTATTAACATAAGGTTTAAAACCAATGAAATACATCCAGAATCTGTCACCAAGTCATTTCTCAAATTATCATACAACTAGGCAAAGAGCCTCCAGTTTCCACGTGCCAGAATTGAAGCTATGTTCTCTAATACCTTTTAGGTGATGAGAGTTGATACCAAAAAGGAATTATATTCTAGCCTAGTAACATAACATATAATACAACATAAAGATTTAATGAATATACTAAGATTACTTATAAATGCATCAATGGGTGTTTCTCAATATAAAGATCTTCTTTTCACTTTGTGGTGGAAATACATTCAAGTCTAACAATCTCCATATTGTATTCAATTCAAATGTGCGAATTTATAATCTCCGGTTTTACCCTAAGCAGAATCTAGCACTAAGTGTCATAATCCCAAACGGGAGTGTTACACCATCAAACACATGACCTGTTTTGTCTACTTTGCAGCAATTTGGCAGAAAATCTATGAATACTTTGAAATCTTCCTTTTGCTTCCAGGAAATAATTAAGTTTCCCTGGCTTGATACTATGAAAACAGTATCAGGCCCCACACTCAGGCTATTTTAGGAATTCACCATGGGAAAGGTATCATGCTCTGTGTTAAAACAAGAATAAGGCTTTCTTACTATCAACTGTTTTTATCAGACTTGGCTCTGAATTTCAATGATTAGTTTTAACACAAGATGTTTGAAGTAAACTTAAAATATAAGTTAAAAATAAGTATGCTTTGTATTACTTAGTTATAAAGTAGAAAGTTATGATTGAGACTGAAGGCTCCACTACAACAAAGCAGTAACCAGGTCTCGCAAGGAAGACTCTCCAGGTTTTGACGTGAAGGCCCAGAAACGAACTGCCAGAGGGGAGAACAAGGAAAGGACACAAACCGAGGTATGCTTTCTAAGTCAGCCAGTCTTTGTTTCTGCTCACCAAAGCCTAAACAGAAAATTGGTGGATCTCATGCTTTTGTGTACCAGAGTTCTACACTGCCTTAGCACTGAAGCAGAGTTAAACACAAAACAGGGCATGCTACTGGGAAAAAGCATTTGAAATATCACTATCTTGAAGACCAGTGATAGGCCTCAAGAAACACTGTGTGTGTGTGTTATTTTTTAGCAAATTCTCTAAAATCCTGCTAGTTTCTCTTAAAAAAAAAAAGAGCCTGTAATGTTAAGACCCAGTATTTAATCTCACATGTTACTGCATATAAAAATCACTGATTCTCACCAAATAATTCAACTTCCTGAATCAGATGTCCTTAATCAAATGTTTTATTTAAACCATACTATGATCAGTCACATTTCCTTCTACATCAGTTTTCTTGATAAGCAAGTTGAACTGAACACTCTAGTTTGGGGATTTTAGAATCATTTGTCATTTATATTTTATAAAATAATAGTTCTTAAATTATTTGCTCTCTATATAGCAGTGATTTAATACAAAAAATTGAGGGGTAAATGCAAAGCTATATAAAATATAAAAATTCATTAAAAATTAAAATTATGAAGGGTCAGAAACTCAGAAATAACTCTACAACAGCTAATAAATTAGTAGTATGCAGCATTCTTAGATGCATAGTCAAAACATTAATTTTATTGTGAGGAAGTCAATGAGCTAAACCTTGGAGACTCATGGACAGAAAACACGAGCGAAACTTAAATAAAGCCACTTTTGCAACAACAATTAAGAACTAATCATACACAATTTGGTAACAAAAAATTCTTTTTTTAACTCTAAAAAGAGTGACATCTAGAAGGAAGTAAGTGGAAAATTCATACAAAATGTAAGTGTATTCACCATGGATTCCAATGGGGGAAAAATAAGTATAATCCTGTACACGATTACACCTATGGCTGCCAACATTACAAAGAGGCTATCTTAGTCTATTATTGTTATTCTTTCTTATAAACTCAATGGAGCAAATAAAGCACAGAAAGCATCCAAGTAACAATGGAATCCATAAGGCCTATTCCTTGTCGGTGAGAAAAGATTCACTTTCGTATTTAGCGAAGAAGACAAGGGCCACATGAGAATTAGAGTGACACCATGCAGTGTCAAAAATGCACATTAGAGACTTTCACTAGTATATATGGGTAAAGTTGTATTACAGAAGGGAATAATTTCATAATACATCTCATAATTTTACTATTTTTGCCTTTATAGCAAGAATCTACAACAGTGAAACAAAAGAATATTTCTTATTAAAAGGCTCTGAAACACTATATATAATTTTAGTATTGTTCTTCTACCTTTTAAGAAACACAGATACTGATTTCATTTAAAAATCTTCCAGAATCACTGATATTTATTCAACAGATTCAGTAATTCAGACATTTCACGAACACACGTATTAAGTATAAGGTGCTACATTTAGTAATTGACACACAGGGATGAATAAGAGAGAGTCTTTGACCTCATGGAACTCATGGTTTGACAATAATTAGTATGAATATTTTTTACACTATAAACGTACAAAACAAGTCAGTGAATATTTCATTACCATAAACTGGTACTGTCATATACAAACTAAGCAATAGATTCCAAATATCTAAAAGAGTGTCTCATACATAGTAGATATGCATAATAAATATCTGATGAGTGAATTAATTCACTACTCATTAAGAGCAGAAGAGTCATATCCCTGGGACTGATTCCAAAGGATTTCAATCCAAACAGGATGTTGTCTTGAATCTGCATGTAAATTTTGCAAAGATGTTTCCTAGTTTCCTTTCACTTTACTTCTCTAACCCTTCTATACTGACTTAAAAAAAATTACCACTTGGCCCTTTGTTCCTCCTTGATTCCATTTAGGCCACATGTTGAATTTGACCATACAAAATTCTACCACCTCCAATATCTTAAATTCTTAAATTTCACTCTAACCACAGATTTCCACATTTCCATTTCCTTCTTTCTCAGCATGACCTCTGGTCTCTCCTAATTTCCTACCACTCTCCTGACCCGTTCTCTCCTTTCCTCTCAATCCTGTCACCCCTCCCCTCCTCTGTGACCTTTTAAGGGAAAGTCTTACAGCTATATATCAACTTCTTCCCCACTTCTCAGAATCTTTAAAATTTCTGCCAAGTTCCAAGCCTCCCTTCCATTTTCTCTGTAAAGTGACTAAAGTTTTCCTAATTATTAGATCCCACTAATCTTTACTCTTCTCATTCTTAACTCCTCTACGTAAATCGGGCATTGCTGATCGCCTCTTCTTACCAGTTTACCCTTAAACTTCAGGTCATGGAACTATATTGATCTTCTTCTTAACTCTATCTATCTTTCAATAATACTACGATCTGCTTTTTTGAATTTGGTTTCTACATGGAAGCATTTCTAAAAAATTCTGTCCAGCAACCTCTTTGTCTTCATGCTTTCTTCTTCAGTTATTTCAAGTTCTTCCACTGTTTTAACTAACACTTCTATGATGGAGTGAATCCTAAATTATGAGTTTCAGTCCTCGAGAGCAAACACTGAATCTCATTCATCTTTGTACTCCCAATACCTGGCATAATGTGAAACACAGCAAGTACTTAACAAATGTTTCCCACTGTTACATTTTGGTCACATAATTTCTTCTACTTCATGCCTATATCACATGCTCGTTGCCCATGTAACATGCTCTTTGACTTCTTTTGCCTTTTATAATCCAATGTCTCCGTTCCTGATCATCTATAAACATATATTGCCCAAGAAGTATTCCTGAATCTCTCGGACCAATACGTTTTGATCCTCCTTTGAAGACTCCTGATTATTCACAATCTGTCTGTTATCATATCACTACTGAATACAAGGTTATCATGAAAAGAGCCATTTCTTAATCATTTTTACTTTCTAAAAAATATACTATGTAAAGCAAACCATTTTCAGTTACAGAGACATTTCCTAACACTGCTGTGGACAACTCTAAAATGACAGTCTTCAATTCCTAATTTCCCTCTTCTTTTAAAAGACTAGAATAACCAGGAGTCATTCTTTAAAATGATTAAAAATACATCTCACTTTTTTCTCACCTCCGATTATAAATGGCATTCATAATGTTACTAAAAGTTCTCTGGGTAATCACGAGCTGATTTAATGACATCCATGTGTGGCTTTAATATTTATACAACAGGGGGTGCTGTTTAGATAATACCCTTGGCTCCACTGCCAGGAAAATGCCCTTAGTCTTCTTCGACTGTCTTGAAATTTCAAGCTACTGTTCACAATTATTTTTGATCATAAACTGGTGATGGTTCACTTACTATTATAAATACATTTAAAACAAAGTATATTCTGTATTAAGAATGGGGCAAAACGATGTCTTCTTACATGAAACAAAATATGACACAAGTCAAACTAGCTGTATTAACCTTACAACTAAAAAATAATTTTATTTGGATATTGGAGCACTCCATGCTTGGAGACATAACTTTTTTCTCCATTAATATACCTAATATTAGAAGATGCTCCCAAATGAACACTTATTATAATTAAAACTATTAAATTTTGCTTACAAAAAACATTTGCAAGTTGATAAATTATATTGTAAAATGAAAATACCTTTAGAAAACCACAATTATCCTTTTAAACAGATATTAACATTCAAACATAGTTCAATATGCTGAATGCAACTTTTATTTTAGTTTCTCTCATAAGTGATAAGTAATAAGGTACTCATTTTACATAATAAAGACTCATATACACTTTTAATGTCTAAGTTCTCGACTTATAATATGCTGAATACTTTTTATCAGATTCAAATTCTATTAGTCAGTCTGTGTATAAGCAATTAAATGTAGTCATACATAATAGCAGTGTCTCAGTAACAAGGCATGGTAACTACAACTGTGTTCATTAATGTTAATGAACTTCACACCACAACACAATAAGGGTACTTTTCTCCCACAAGAAAACCTAAACTACCAGTGAACGAAATCTCCCATCAATCAGGAAAAGTCCAGATAGCAAATTAAAACAAAATAATTACACAGAATAAGAATGCTAAATTATCTAATCTTTTAAAAAATCAAGGAGAGTGCTTATTATGATAGAACTCCATACATGCTGGTTTTGTGTGCTAAAAATGTCTTTAAATGTTTTACTGCTACACAAATGTTACAACATGTCTTCAAACTCATCTCTAGCTCTTTAGAATTGTAAGCATAATTTTACAGCATTGTAAAGTTAGCCTTTAGCATGCAACCTGTAAATCCTCTAAAATGGTAGTGCATTAAAATAAAAGCCATATGAGCGCTAGTAACAACTGAGTATAATAATGAAAAGAAGGAGCATCAAAATTACTATAAAAGAAAAGCTCAAATTACTGGCTCACATATAAATATTCTGAAACTCAAAATGTACAAATTCTATAAACTTGAACTTTGATTAAAGAACATACAGAAATACATAGTTAATGGTGACAAAATAGATTCTCTCAAATAATCTTCATTTATTCCTGTGTTCTTATAACTTTTTCAGCCAGTTAACATTTATATTTTAGCAGATAAAAACATGCATGCTATGGAAATAAAGTACTTTATTTATATGTATTTACTTTGAGATTATTTTAGAATAAAAGAGATACAAAAATAATCCAGAGTACTAACGTCCCCTTATGTTAACATCTTACGTGACAAAAACAATTTTCAAAACCAAGAAATAAACTTTAACTAACTAAAATAAAGAATTTATTCAGATGTTGTTAGTCTTTCCACTAATTTGTCTGTCCCAAAATCAAATCCAGAATCTCACATTACATTTAGTTGCTGTGTCTCCTCAGTCTTGTTTTCAGGAGCCTGACACAGTGAAGAGTACTGGTCAGGTATTCTATAGAATGTTTCTTTGTGTGGGTTCCCAATGCTTCCTCATGATTAGAAGAGTTAAGGCTTACTGGGAAGGATATCCAATGTGCCCTTCTCAGTACAGCAAACCCAGGGTCCATGACGTCGTTCTGCAGAACTGGTGCTATTAACTTTGATCTCTTGGTTAAATTGGTATCTGCCAGGATTCTATGTAAACTTACTGTTTTCCTTTCAGTCGGTCTTTTTTTATTACAAAGCATGCCATTAAAAGCCTAAGTAACCTTGGGAAATAAAATTGTCACTCTAAAATTGAACACAGTGAACAAGCTTTTGATTCAGTTCAGCAAAAGAGGTATCAATCCTTAGGCAAATGACCGTTCTTAAAGGACAGAAGCAACTTCTCTTTTATAATAAGCATTTCTGTTAGATGTAATGAAAGGATTTAGAATTCTAGATTAAAATGCTAAAAATAAATAATACTTTATATATACTTCTATATTCAAATATAGTGGTATTATATTTTGATAATGGAATAGAAAAACGTAACTTAATTCTAAAATCTTGTTTTGCTTATATTTTAATATATTACCTTAGTTTTCCCATAATGAACAAGACTTATTAAAATCAGCTTTGTACACATACTGGGCATATTAATTTGCTGGAGATGCTGTAACAGAGTACTACACAAACTGGGTAGCTTAGAGAAACAGAAATTTATTGCCTCACAATTCCAAAGTCTAAAATCAAGAGGCTGGCCGCGCCATGTTCCCTCTGAAGGTGCTCAGGAAGGCTCTGTCTGTCCAGGTTTCTCTCCTAGCGTGTGGTACCCTCAGGCCATCTTCCTACATCTTCATGCAGGCACGTCTCTGTGTCCCAAAGTCTCCTTTTATAAGGACACCAGTCACATTTGTTAGGAGCCTACACTAGCAACCTCGTTACAACCTGATTACCTCATTTTCACCTTGATTACCTCCGTAAAGACCCTATTTCCAAATACATTGTGAGATTACAATGTACAAACACAAATACAATACACTAGGCATGAAGGATTCCAACATATCGTGGGGGGAGAAAAAACACAATTTAATCCATAACACTGGCTTTAATTTTAAAATTACTTAACTGATTTGAAGTCGTTACCATTTTTTAGTAATTTACTGCTAAAATTCTAAATTAAAGCTACAGACTTCTCAAAAGTTAGGTAAAATAATATTTCAAAATATTTGGTGCCCTGTGATCAAACCCCTCATTAAATAAACTCACTGAGGGGGAATAAAAGCTAGACAGTTTAATTTGAGGGCCTTTACTTATGATTTATAGATATCTACAATATAAACAACTCAACTAAAAAGGAAAGTATTGTTATCATAGTTCATACCATAACATAAATTCACAAAGAAACTAAAATACAACTTTAGCATTATCCCGAAAACTCTTAGTAAGTGTTCTATTTCATTCTATTAATGATTTTCTATAGACTGTACGCTGAAGCCCTGGCTATCTTTTAAAGAAGTTCTAATTAAAAATAACTTTGGACTTTCGGGGTTTTACTTATTCTCTGCCTCTTCAGTAAGGTCAACTGATCTTTTAAGATTCCTTACCCTATGGCTTATAATGTCCTTCTCCAACCAAAATTTGCATAGTGATTTGGTATTACCTGAGTAAAGCATGTAATAGCTTAGAAAACTTATTAGAGTTAATTTATCATCTAATTTTCAGTCCTAGTCTTGCAAGTTCATCTTTCCATACTTTCCTTTCTTCAACAATTGTTTCTTAAGCATATATTTCTGAGCTAGGCACTTACTGGAGACTAATAATAAAAGGAAACAGATATGCTCCCTGCCCTTTAAATGTAGATGAATAGAAAAATAAGAAAAATGCCATAAAATTATAAATTACATAATTATGCCAAATATGAAGAGTACAATGAATGAAATTATTAGGTTCAAAAAGATAATAGTGGAACAATTACACAGACACTATGAATTAAGAAGACTTCTTTAATTATTGTCTCAGGACATTTAATCTGAGACAAAGCATAAGAAAGAATCAACCTTAGGAAGATCTTCCAGAGGAAGAACATATTAGAAATCCTTAGTTGGGAAAGAATGTTTGTATCTAAAGAAGTGAAAGGGACTTCTGGCCCAGGTGGAGGCATAGGTAGACACACTGTTCCTCCTTGCACAACCAAAATTAAGGACAACAAAAATTTAGAAACAAAAACACAACCAGATCTGACAGAAAACTGAACTGTACAGAAGTCCGACAACCACTCACCCAGACTGGTAAGAGGGGCAGAGTTGGCAGCGGGCAGAGAAAGATCCCGGCAGGAAAAAGTGGTGGTTGGCAGTCCTGGGTGTGCTGGTGGCAGCTGGCAGACCCTGGACGTGGGGTGGCAATGGGCAGACCCAGTGAGGCGTGCAAGGCAGCTGGCTGACCTTGGTCACATATTCGTGTACAGATAAACCAGATGAAAATGGGCAGCGAGACAAACCACACAACCCAGGGCCCCAGTGCAGGGAAATAAAGCCTAAAAGCACCAACTGAAAACACTTGTGGGGGTTGAGGTGCTGAGAGAGATTCCCACCTTCACAGGAATTCGTTGGAGAGACTCACAGGGTCCTAGAACGTTTACAAGCCCACCCACCCGGGAACAAGCAAGGGCCCAATTTGCTTCTGGGAAGTGGTGGAAGGGACTGAAATATGAGACCAGAGCAAGAGCCATTGATTGTTCCCTCTCACACCCCGCCCCCACATACAGCATCACAAGCCTGTGACTGGGTTGCCCCACCCCGGTGAACACCTAAGGCTCTGCCACTCATTATGTAACAGGTACAACCAGATACCTCCCTTCAAAAAGGCTCAAATGGAAGAACAGATCAAAGCCCCAGAGCCAATACATCTAAGTGACCAAGAGATAGCCAACCAATCAGATGCACAGTTCAAAGCATTGGTGATAAAGATGCTCACAGAATTGGTTGACTTTGGTTGCAAATTAGATGAAAAAATGAAGGTTACGCTAATTGAAATGAAGGAATATGCACAGGGAACCAATAGTGATGGGAAGAAAACTGAGACTCAAATCAATGGAGTGGAACAGAAGGAAGAAACAAACAACCAAACAGAAAAGAATGAAGAAACAAGAATTCAAAAAAATGAGGAGAGGCTTAGGAACCTCCAGGACATCTTTAAACGTTCCAACATCCAAATTATAGGGATACCAGAAGGGGAAGAGGAAGAGCAACAAGTGGAAAACTTATTTGAACAAATAGTAAAGGAGAACTTCCCCAATCTGGCAAAGGAAATAGGCTTCCAGGAAGTCCAAGAAGCTCAGACAGTCCTAAAGAAGTTGGACTCAAGGAGGAACACACCAAGGCACATTATAATTACATTAGCCAAGATTAAAATGAAGGAGAGAATTCTAGAAGCAGCAAGAGATAAAGGGATAGTCACCTACAAAGGAGTTCCCATCAGACTGTCAGCTGATGTCTCAAAAGAGACCTTGCAGTCATGAAGGGGCTGGAAAGAAGTATTCCAAGTCATGAAAGGCAAGGATTTACATCCAAGATTCCTCTATCCAGCAAAGCTTTCATTTAGAATGGAAGGACAGATAAAGTGCTTCTCAGATAAGGTCAAGTTCAAGGAGTTCATCATCACCAAGCCCTTATTATATGAAATGTTAAAGGGACTTATCTAAGAAAAAGAAGATAAAAAATATGAACAGTAAAAAGACAGCAAATTCACAGTTATTATCAACCATACCTAAAACAAAAGCAAACTAAGCAAACAACTAGAACAGGAACAGAACCACAGAAATGGAGATCACATGGACAGTTAGCAACAGGGGAGTGGGAGGAGGAGAGAGGGGGGAAAAGGTACAGAGAATAAGTAGCATAGACAGTAGGTAGAAAATAGACAGGGGAAGGGCAAGAATAATATGGGAAATGTAAAAGCTAGATAACTTATGACACATGGACATGAACTAAGGGGGGGAATGTGGATGGGAGGGGTATGCAGGGTGGAGGGGAATGAATGGGGGGAAATGGGACAACTGTAATAGCATAATCAAAAAAATATATTTTTTAAAAAAGAAGTGAAAGGGCAGGGAGGCTAAAAGATAATAGAACAGTACCACGAATTTAAAGTAGGCTGCAGTTAGGTCATGGAGGGTCTATTTGTTAGGTTGAAAAGTACAAAATACCCAATTCAAAATTAGTAAAAGGTAAATGTATTGGTTCACATAAGGCAAAGACTTTTGGAAAAGACTGACTTGAATATTTACCAGGACCAGACTTCTTTCTTCTTTTGGTTCTACATTCTCAGATAGGCCCTTCCTCCGAGATTTGTGGTACTAAAGGGTATCCTTCCTCATCAGACCCAATAAAAATCCCCAAATGGAATCTCTTTGAATCATCTGATTCGCACCTTGTGTCCATTCCTTAACCAATCACAACTGTCTGGGAAATATGATGTTTGGATTGGCCACACAGGGTCACATGCCATCCCTAGAGTTCTACACAAAAATTTTTTTAAAAGAAAGTTACCTGGTGGGTTTGCCTGGGGTGTGTGTGGGGGGAGTGGTGGTGGTGGGGGAAATGCAGACAACTGTAACAGAACAACAATAAAATAATTTTTAAAAAATTTTTAAAAATTAAAAAAAGAGAAAGTTACCAGTTTGGGGAGGACAACTTCAGATAATGGTGGAGTGGTAAGACAGTAATTGCATGAATCACCCACAGAGGATAATGATAAAAACTGGATTTAAAACAACAAAAAAACTAAAGATACAGGAAGGCATCTAGAAGTAGAGAAAAGCCAAAGAGGGGAGGGGGAAGGTAGGGACTAGTTGAAAAAAGGGTAGGAATTAGTCAAAGAACATAAACAAATGACCCACGGACACGGGCAACTCTGTGGGGATTGCTTTGGGGAGTGAGGTGGGGTCTGGGTGGAAGGGGGTAAAGGGGAATAAAATTGGAACAATTATAATAGCATAAGCAATAAAATATTTTTTAAAAAAAGCAGAGAAAAGCCGGAGGAGAAATTAACCTGAAAAAATGGTAATGAGAAGGTGTAAAAAGTGTGACTTGGTGGTGTTCTAGTCTGCTAATGCTGTCTAAACCTCACAGCAACAATCACAAAATACAATGGAAGAAAATGAACAGGCTTATTAACTAACGGTGCCACAGATCAGAATCCAGGACTGAGAAAACGTCAGAAAATTTAAATGGGAAATGCTGACAGTGAGGAAATCACAAAAAACATGAGACCAAAATTCAGGGCTTAAGCCATCCAAATGGCTAACTGTAAGTACACTGTGACTGAATGGGGAAAGACTACAGGGGCACAGCAAAATAGCCAGCCGAGAACATAGAGAAATCTACTCTTGAAAGACACAGCTACACACAGCAGAGTTGTTGAATTTGACATATTCCATTTTTAAAAAATTTTATTATTTTTATTTATCCTCACCTGAGGAGATACTTATTGATTTTAGAGAGAGGGGAAGGTAGGGCCAAAGAGAGGGAGAGAAGCACTGGTCTGTTGCCTCTCGCATGCACCCCAACTGGGAACTGAACCTACTACCCAGGCATGTGCCCTGACCAGGAGTTGAACCCACAACCTTTTTGTGTATGGGACGATGCTCCAACCAACTGAGCCACACTACCCAGGGCTGATATATTTCTTAATTGGACAAATTCCTTCACTATGAATGGCTTAGATAAAAGAAAGCCTTAAGTATCAGAGTGCAGAGTCTAAAGCTGGCAGAGCAGCTGGAAATTAGAGGGTAATCTTAGCAGCAAGGAAACTACACAAAAAGAAATCATTCTGTCTAAATTCTTGGCTAATGCAACAAATTTCACAGGCACAAAGAGGACACACAGGAGGCCAGTCTAAAAAAAGCAACAGTGAGGAGCCAAAACACAGCACACAGACTATCATCAGTATGTTTTTAACCACAATGTAACTAAAATGGACATCAATAAAACAATTCCAGTATGTGGAATGGGGTGGGGGGCTAGTATATAAAGGGGACTAAATAATAATAGAAAAAATACAATAAAAAAGATCAAAATATTTAAATGCTAAATTACTGACTTCTAAACAACCAACCAAAAAATTCATGAAAGAAAATAAAACACATTTTAACTAGAATGATAGTGAAATGAAAATACACCAAAATCTGTGGAATACAGTCAACGCTGTATTTAAAAGGGAAATTTATAGCAGTAAATAGATATATGAGAAAATGAGAAAGGTACACGCCAACTAAATATAAAGGAACCAAAAAAGATATTTCCTGCCAATGGAAAGAGAAAAAAAGCTGGGTAGCAGTACTTGTATCCAACAAAATCGACTTTAAAACCAAGGCTTTAGTAAGAAACAAAGGACACTACATAATAATAAAGGTAATAATCCAACAAGAGGATATAATGCTAGTAAACATTTATGCACGCAATATAGAAGCACCTAAATATGTGATGCAAATCTTGATGGACGTACAGGGAGAGGTTGACAGTAACAGAGTCAGAGCCAGGGACATTAACACCTCACTGACTTCAATGGATAGATCTTTCAAACTGAAAATCAATAAGGACACAGCTGCATAAAACAAACACTAGATCAAATGTATTTAATAGCCATCTTCAGAGCATTTCCCCCAAAAGCAGCAAAATATACACACTTTCAAGTGCACATGAAATGCTTCCTAGGACAGAACACATGTAATAACACAAAACAAGTCTTAATAAATTTAAGAAGACTGATATGATACTAAGCATCTTCTCTGACCACAATGCTATTAAACTAGAAAACAATCACAAGAAGAAAACTGAAAAATAGATAAAGAAATGGAAGCTAAATAACTTGCTATTAAACAATGAATGGGTCAACAAAGAGATCAAGGAAGAAATCAGAAGATACCTTGAAACAAATGAAAATGAGGATACAACAATCCAAAATCTGTGGGACACTGGGAAAGAAACCCTAAACAGGGAAATTCATAGCATTACAAGCCAATCCCAAAAAAGAAAAGAAAAAGCTCAAATAAACAATCTAACTTCACACTTAAAGGAACTTGAAAAAGAACAACAAACAAACCCAAAGTGAGTAGAAGGAAGGAAATAATAAAGATCAGAGCAGAACCAGAATAGACTCTGAAAAAAAATGACATAAGAGCTGGTTCTTTGAAAAGATAAACAAGATTGACAAACCCAATCAAGCAAAAAAGAGAGTACCCAAATAAATACAATGAGAAATGAAAGAAGAGAAATAACAACTAACACCAAAAAAATACAAAGAACTGTAAGAAAATATTATGAACAACTATATGCCAGGAAACTGGACAACCTGGATGGAATGGATAAATTCCTAGGAACATATAGTCTTCTAAAACTAAATCAGGAAGAATCAGAGAATCTACATAGACAGATTACACCTAGTGAAATTGAAGCAATAATCAAAAAACTCCCAACAAACAAAAGCCCTGGACTGGTGGCTTCACAGGTAAATTTACCAAACATTCCATGAAGAACTCCCACCTCTCCTTCTCAAAGTATTTCAAAAAATTCAAGAGGATGGAAGACTCCCAAACTCATTTTACAAGGTCAGCATTATCCTAATTCCAAAATGAGATAACAACACTACAAAGAAAGAAAATTACAGGCTAATATCCCTGATGAACATAGATGCTAAAATCCTCAATAAAATATTAGCAACTGAATACAGCAATGCATCACAAAGATCATACACCATGATCAAGTGGGATTTATTCCAGCAATAAAAATGTGGTACAACATTCACAGATCAACAGATATGGTTTACCATATAAACAAAATGAGGGGAATAAATACATGATCCTATCAACAGATGCAGAGAGAGCATTTAATAAAACCCAGCACCCACCTATGATAAAAAGTCTTGGCAAGGTGAGAGTAGAGGGAACATACCTAAACATAATAAAGGCCGTATATGACAAACACACTGTCAGCATCATACTCAACAGGCAAAAGCTACAATCCTTCCCCTTAAGATTGGAAACAAGAGAAGGATGTCCACTTGCACCTCTCTTATTCAACATACTACTAGAAGTCCTAGTCAGAACCATCAGACAAGAAATACAAGGCATCCAAATTGGAAAGGAAGAATTATGATAGTCTTTATCTGCTGCTGAGAAGATTCACTACACAGACAACCCAGATCTAGCGGGCAGAAAAGAACAGCCCTGAAGCCAGTTGTGTCAGTGGCTCCTGATCACTGATACAGCTGAAATGGTATGATTCATGGAGCCATCAGCCAGAACAGTGGTATCCTCACTGAACCAGAGGTAGCTTCCTTAAGTAGTACGATTCGATAGTAATGCTCTGAAATCATCCATGGGGGTAAGGCGTCAGCTCCTCAATAATTTTATAAGTACCTAACTCCCTATATTAAAGCACTTTCTGCTTAAAAGAGCTTTATTGGTTTATGTTAATTCTAGCTGAACTGACTGATATATCAACCAACAACTCCAACTGGTGATAGCTCCCAAACCAAAGAATTCTTCATTCTATCACCACTGGCTTGACAACTCATAACCATATACTTTTCAAAGTAATACTAATTGAGAGGTAAGTGGAAGCTTAAAAATAACATATGTAACCTTGGAGGTAAAGGAGGATTTCTTAAATAAGCAAAAAGCATAATCATAAATTTAAAAACTGATAGATCTGACGATATTAAAATTAGAAGTTCTATTCATCACAAGACAAGGTAAAATAAAGATATACCATAGACTAAGAAAAAGATACCTCCCACAAACATGGTGAAAAAAGATCAGCATCCAAATTTTTTTAAAATCACAAATCTATTAAAAAAAGATATACAACCCAATAGATATATGCACCAAAGTCTTAAATAAACACTTCAATAAAGAGGAAAGCCAAAAGGCTAAAAACTTATAAAAAGGCACCTTAATAAAATACTTCTTCATATTCATCATTGACAAAAATCAAAAAGTCTGGTAATGACAAGTGTTAGCATGGCTGATAAGCATCAAAACTTCTAACATACAGCTGGTGGAGAAATAAACTGGTACTACTGATGAAGTTGAAGACATCTTCAGAAAAGAATGCTTATTTGCATTAGGATCCATGTAAAATGATGGTCATAACATTGTTTCTAATTGGCAAAAGTTGGAAATAACTCAAATATTCATCAACAATAATGTAGATATAAAAATGGGAGAATATTCCATTCCAATGCAACATGAAAAAAAGTAATGAGCCTTTTACCCTTAAAACTTATTTTCTCCACATTTCTCATTACATCTCTCCTCACCCAGTTGTCCAAGTCATGTCAGAGCTTCAAGCTCCCCCTCCACATCACTTCATATCCCATTAGAATCTGCTCCCTAAATATTTTCTGGAAACTTGCTTTTTTTCCACCTCTAATAATTCCTTAATGTGGGCCCTCATTGTTTCTGACCCAGTAAATATGAGTACCTCCCTAAAGGTCTTCTTTATTCTAGTCTCACCCCCTTGCAAAGTGGTGAGCTACATGGTGCTAGAGCTGTCAATTTCAAAGTAGTATGATCATATAAAATCCCTCCACTTGATGACATATGAATAAAAATAATGCTTACAGTTTACTAGGCACCTACTTTATGCTAGGCATCCCTATAAGGCCGCAAAATGGCTGCTGTCGTATCTGTTTTATACACTAGATAAGGCAATGGAACCCCAGAAAGGGGTAATTTACCCAAATTCACACACCTGAGAAGTCAACAAGCCAAGACTCAATTTCAGGGCTTTACAGCTGAAGAGTCCTTGCTCTTAATCAACACGTTATTCTACCTAAATTCCTAAGCATGGCACACAAAGTTATAAATGAGAGAACCTTAGTCTACTCCTCAGGTCGAAATCCTGTCCTCTGTCCCTCTGTTTCACTTAGCCCACAGCAGATATTACCCATCCAGTCTCCCCATTTCACTTACTAATAATTTCTATTTTATTCAAGGCCACAATACATTCATCTAAAAACTATTTTTCCTGGCCTCCCTTGGAGCTGAGACTGCCATTTACACAATTCCGGCAAAAGACATACAAGTCAGAAACTCCGGGCGGTGTTTCTGGGAAAGCTCTTTAAAAGAGGTCATAGTAAGCAGGCAGGCCACTTTTGCTGCCTCGTCCCCACCCCTTCTTCCTTCCTGGAAAACAGTGCTATAAGTGGATCAGGCCTCTTACAAACAGGAGAGACCCGCGTGAGCATCAGAGTTCTTTACTTCAAAGAAATGATTTAAAATCAGTAGTTCAGATTATGTGATGGCATAACCCACCCAGCACTGCCGATCTATGGGCTGGTGTGTTGGTTCGCCATGTTTTCCTATTCACAGTTAACCATTATCATCACTGACACCTGCCCTCACTTGTGGCCTTCCTGATTAACTTGTGCTTTTCTCAATATACCATGATTTGTCACACTCGTGTAGAGATAGGTGGCCAGCAATTATAAAATATATATGTAAATTGGTCTCTTCAATTTTAAAAAGAAAAGCAGGAATACTCCAGCTTTAACTAGAAGTTTTAAACAGTTTACCTGTTTTATTTGCTCAGCATTTTTATTTTTATAAGCTTTGGTTTGAAGGTGATTACCTAAAAAAAAAAAAAAAAGAAAAAGAAAACCCACTGGTCTAAGACACAGTTGAACTACAACTGAAATTTCCCAAATTCTATCTTTATATGATTTCAAATGACCACAACTCTCAAGCTAATCCACTCTGTAAAGTTTAATTATGCAACTATGCTTAAACACTATTCTCTCAGCTCTCACTCGGAGCCAGTA
This sequence comes from Carollia perspicillata, assembly GCA_004027735.1. NCBI lineage: Eukaryota > Metazoa > Chordata > Mammalia > Chiroptera > Phyllostomidae > Carollia > Carollia perspicillata. The sequence goes on from PVKM010001937.1 coordinate 60,763, forward strand.
TGCAGTCTGAGTATCTGCGAAACTCGCAAGTAGGTTATTGTGCATCACTCGGTTTTTCACACAAAGGTTCTGGTAGCAAAATCGCTACACCACCCAAGGCCAGGATAAAAGTTTACATTTTCCTGGGGAACTGATATGCTGACTAGCACCAGTATATGATATATATGTGGTACATATACATACCATTATATTTCCCTTTTATTCTTAACAGTTAATTCATTAAGTTTTTGTTTAATATTGGTGGCTTTCTTTAGCTAATATCTTTCTAGAGCCTATCTTTTGATATTTTAGTTAACTGTTTTGCTTACTATGTCAATACATTTCCTGAAAGCTGTCCCAAAATATTTATTAGAAGTAGGCAAGTTATTTTTAAATCATAACTTAAAGACAAAAGAAATATTGTATTCCTTATATTCTGATAAGACCAACAAAACACATATATGCAGATAGCCTGAGATTAATTAATCTTTACTGCAGTGTTATTTTCTATCCAAGTTACTGTAATAAAAATGACAGGTGTTTCATAAAAGGCAATCCAGCAAGGTCCCTCCCTACATGTTACTGTCGAGTACACCAAGAATTCAAGGCCTTGACCACTCTTTCACCACGCCCTTTCTTAGCATTACATTTGCAGTGGTCAGCCTTGAAGGATGAGGTAACATTTGCTTCCAAACAAAGGGTTTGTTTTCATTTACAATAAAAGCAGTGGATTCTCCAAGCTCAGTATTCCTAAGCTGTGACACAAACCCACTGCAAGTGCAAGATTCAAGTTGGCTGGAACTTGAGAGGCATGGGAAGCCAGTGCTAACATGATGCTCATGCTGTTTGCTGTGCTGTAAATAATGAAATCTCTGACCCAGGAGACAGCAGGCTAACTTGTGGGTAGGCATAATCTCAAATCCTCACAAGGTATTGATTCCAAATAAATTAGTTAATCATTCAATGTTGAAAAGCAGGTTTGAATTACATCCCTTGTAACTCAGTGGAATTCCTGTAGACATACCATTAATAAAGAAGACAGAATGGTCTATTAAAATAACTACTTAAAATAGAATGTCCTGGCCCTGCTGTTGTGGCTCAGTGGATTGCACGCCAGCCTGTGAGCCAAAGGGTCATGGGTTTGATTCTCAGTCAGGGCACATGCCTGGGTTGCGGGCCAGGGCCCCAGTAGGGGGCATGTGGGAGGCAACTACACATTGATGTTTCTCTTCCTCACTTTCTTCTACCCTTCCCCTCTGTCTAAAAATAAATAATTTTTTTTAAAAAAGAATGTCCTCCAAGGGGTCTTTAAAAAACTGTTAAAGTTTTGACATTTTAAAGATGAAAATTCTGTTTGTTGACTCTATACACCAAAAAAAAATTGAGGAGAATCACATTGCTTAAGATAAAGAGGCCAAGGTCTATTATGACTCTATGATTTTATTTTAAAGTGGACAGAATTATTAGGCAATGAATAGGCTAAAAATATCACATCAAACAAGACAGAAAAATGTGGTAAACTGAGTTATGTAGGACAACTGAGCACTCTCTTATTAAATAAATTGTGGTTTGGAAGTAATACTATGCTTTACATTAAACATAACCTACGACAGTGTGTAAATTAAAAATGAAAAAGCATTTTCCTAGTCAGTGAAAAAACTAGTGATGTAGGTATTCAAATGCATTAATAAGTGATATATTTCTGAATGAGCATAAGAAATAAACTATAATTTAATTCAATGTAAGTAGCGACATAAAAACTCCATGACCTTTTAAACTGGCAAATAAATGACAAAAACTTATTCCTTTCTAGACAAGGAAATTTCTAATGATACTCAGCAACCTAGCATACCCCACCCCCTTCTGCAATTCCCAGCTATCACGAACAAAACATAGTGCCCTAATGTGACTAATCAGAATCACAAGCAATTCGAGTGTCACTAATTGAGGAAACTAAGTGAGAAATAGGTGATGGCAAAATGTCCAGAAAACTCAGGGCTCTGTATTCAAATATAATATTGAAGAACAGTTATAAAAAGCAGGAAATAAAAATGATAAAAGCACAACTCTTCGATCATTTATACAAAGTCACTGGAAGTAAAATGCCAATCGTGGTACCATCTTTTCCGACCACAGCAAATCATCAAAGGCATTCTTCAGTTATACATCATTATCATTTTATGCGTAAGGGAAGTGTGGATCAGGTTGTTCAATATTAACTTTAACTCAGATTGTACAGGGTGCAGGAGAACAGAGATTTCATTTATTTACTTTTTAATGTTATGCTATTTTATTTTACTTATTTTGTAATCACTAAGAACATTTTAGAACGGCATTCTGATAAAACAATGACAAAATGGTGTTCTTCTTGTTATTGTTCCATTAATTAAAAAAATCAAAATAATTAAATATATACCTGGCAATTTGCTAGGGTATTTGTTAGCAAATATTCCATATTTATGCATTTCACTTACCCCAAATTACAAACCTAATCTTGAAAAAGTGAAATACCATTTACTTGTACTGCCTATAAACATATAGAATAATCTATAAGATTATTTGAAAATATTTAAGATTAAAAAGCTTCCTGTTGATAAAGAAATGAGTTAATCAAGTTCAGCTGTAAAAATAAAAAAAGATGTATTCTACCAAACCTGTGTTTGGGCAAAAAGTGATTTGGGATAGTTATTAAAAATACCTCCTATGTAATTCATGAAAATTAAGGGTATTTTTACTTCTGAAACAAAGCTCTCTTTTTAGCAATATAAACTTTGGTCATTTTTAAGGGAAACTTATCATGCCCTAAGCTTTTAAAATATTTTCCAACAAGCAAATGATCTAGATGCCTTAGTATACGCCTGTGAAATGAGACAGTTGGAGTTTGGTAAAGGTCATTTCAATACTGAAAGCAGATTTAGGGCAAAGGGTTCCCAGCATTGATACCTTCTCTTATCACCAAGAATTCCTTTGTATTTCTTCATTCCCTCGTGGGCATAATGTTTTAAAAAGACTTTGCATACATTAATTTATTAATTGAAATGGTGACATTAATATGAAACTCACAAAGACAGCTTCTAGTAAGTATGAAACGCATGGAATAACCAGTGCTACCCAAGTGTCCTTACAGAATTCAAAAAGGCAGAGACTAGATGTTTAACGTAGCCATTGTTCCGCAGGTCAACGGAGGTTTTGAGAACAATTTAGTCGGTTGTATAAAACACTGTGAAAACAAATTAGTAAAAGACCAGAATCGAGTTAGTAAGGATATTCACCACATGGGTTGATTGTAGAGCTAAGCGAAGCAGCTCCAGTGGAAAGGCCGCCTTTCGACACGGACGCAGCCCCGGAAGGCATGGAGGAGGAAGGTGGTGCAGTGGAGGAGGCTGTCGAGGGTGGTAACCGTTCCCCAGACTCCATATCTGCGAGAGGGAGAAAGATATTAGTTCTCAGTATGAGACAGTGGAAGTATTCAAAAGAGTTACACATGCTTAAATTAAGCCAAATATTTAGCCATGGTGTTTAAAGTTATGAAATAAATTTAGGACACGTGTTCTTCAGAAACATAAAATATGGAATAAAAAAACAAAATAGTTAAAAATACCAATTTATGAAATAAGCTTAATGTTAAGTATACCAAATCCCCCTCTATTAGGATTGCAGAATTTCTTTAGGTCAAAAATTAATACTGATGTGAATACAGTAATTTCACACATGTGCCACAACCTTAGGAAAGTTAATATATCAATTCTTATTCTTCCTGCATCACTTCATCATCCATTCACTTACAACACAGTGCCCATATTGTTTTAATAAAACAAGAAAATACCATTATATTTCAATGGACTGTAACCCTGTCTTGTTAATCCAGATAGAAATATGCTTGTTGGTCTGAAGAATCCAAGAATCTGACCTCATAATCCCCAATACAATGAGACCCTCCCTCAAAAGTCAAATTACATTTCATAGTTTTTACTACAATCACGTTTGAAGTATGGCCTCAAAATGACCTTAATATGACCAATTTATAATAACCACCTCTAAGCGTCTTCATTAATCTGCTTGGCTATTTTGGGTACAGTATTACATTGGTCTTATTGCAATAGTTTATGTTGATACAAAAAAATCTAGAACAGAAATAAGTGAAGGAGGTTAAAGGTACAAATTTCCAGTTATAAAATAAATTAATTCATGGGGACATAATGTACAGCAAGGTGACTAGTATTAGTAAAACTGTATTGTATACTTCAAAGTTGCTAGGAGAGAAGATCTTAAAAGCTATCATTACAAGGAAAAACCTGTAATTATGTGTGGTGACAGATGTTAACTGGGCTTACTGTGGTGATCACTGCATAATACGTACAAATACAGAATCATCATATTGTACACTTGTAACTAATATAATGTTATATGCCAATTATATCTTCATAAAATTTTTATCTTTATTAGTTTATGGTCATTTTAATACTCTCTGCATAACCCTGATTCCAAAATTAAGCAAGGCAATCGTGAAGTTCACAATTTATAGGAAGAAGCAAAAAAAAGATACTGCTCATCTGTAAACTTAAAATTAACCAAGAGTAAACTTTCACCATTTAAATAATGTAAACATGAAAAGATATCTGTAGGGAATTCTACAGCCAATTCACATAATTACTATATACTTTCTAAGAAAAAATACTTTGATTTAATTTTAAATATTGACAAATTAAAATAATGCAGAGTTGATGTTTAAATATCAACTGAACCCATACAGTATTTAGATGATTTTTCTCCTTAGATAAATATATATGGTAAAGATAATCTCATACTGACACACAGGATCATTTGTAAGACAATTTCAATGAGTTTCCCAACCATATACAACTGAAAAACTTCATGTTCCGGCATTGTCAATCATTTCCACAGGGATGGAACTGCTGTAATGAGTGTGGACATATTCTTACAGAACATTTCTTACTCTTTATCAGCATTCATCAGGGAAAGGCATAGTTAGTACTGATGGGTATGTGGAACTAATGCTTAAAGGGCAAGTTTTAGGTCATCAAATAGTAACTAATAGGCTTTGAGGAATGTGGCTGTCTGATGGCAAGGCCTATAGGATACATCTTTCTTTTTTTTTCTTTTCTTTTTAAAAGATTTTATTTTATTTATCTTTAGAGGGGAAGAGAAGGAGAGAGGGAGAGAAATATTAATGTGTGGTTGCCTCTCATGTGTCCCCTGCTGGGAACTGACCTACAACCCAGGCATGTGCCCTGACTGGGAATCGAACCGTGATCCTTTGGTTCGCAGGCTCGCGCTCAATCCACTGAGCTACACCAGCCAGGGCTAGGATACATCTTTCTTTACAAATTATTTTCACCAACATCTCATTTCACTGAATACAAAAAAATATATAGATTCTTTACCTAAATGGATTTTACAGAAAAAGACTTTTTAAAAACTTACAGCTAATAATCACATTGTCTACAAAAATTCTAAAATGTGCTATTTATTGCTACTTTAAAATATTTTTTATTTATTTTATTTTTAGAGAGAGAGGAAAGGAGTGAGAAAGAGAGGGAGAGAAACAGAGACGTGAGATAGAAACATTGATTAGTTGTCTCTCCTAGGAACTGGGAACCAAACCTCATTACAGGCCGGAAATCAAACCCAAAATCTTTTGCCTTGGGGGATGCTGACCAACCAACTGAGCCACACAGATCATAGGTACTGAAATAAATTGTTATTTAAAAATAATAAGGTGGGTTTATTTTAAAATTTTCCTTTGTATTGCACAGCAAAAATACCTTTGTGATATAGATAAGCTCTTTAGCTGAGTACATGGATGTAGGAGCTAAATAATAGTCATTACTTTTTAATAAGACAGTAAGTTATACACCCTAGGTATATTTCTTTCTGTTGATACAACTTAATTCAGGACTAAGGTTAAGGAAAACCCAGAAAATAAAATGAGTAGTCTCTATATATTGCTCCTTGGAGATTACTTTTCCTAAAAATATTTATTAAGGTAAAAAATAAGCATATGTTTGGATCTTGTAATCTTTTAAGAATCTATTTTATAGATACAGTACAAGTAGAAACTTTATAACATTGTTTAAAAGTAAAATAAACTTTAAACCTGACAATAAAAATAATGGAACTAGAGGCAATAGCATGAGGTATGGGGGCCTCTTTTAGTTTCAGTAAGAATGTAATTTTCTTGTATTCTTCGTTGTTTTTGTTCATATAAGTGTGAATGGGCTTAACTCATTTTTTAAATGTGTATGCAGCCATTATCCTTAGTTCTATTACATACATTACTTACATGTTATTTTAACTATTTTGATCCTAGATATATATTTTCATTTTTTTAACTCTAAACCAGTGGTTCTCAACTTACTGTACTTTATTTTTTGTTTCTGTTTTTAAAATTATATTTTGTTGATTATGCTGTTATAGTTGTCCTGATTTTTCCCCATCTGCACTCCCTCTGGCAATCCCTGCACCACTGTTCATGTCCGTAAGTCATGTGTGTAAGTTCTTAGGCTGCTCCATTTCCTGTACTGTATTTGACATCCCCGTGGCTATTCTGTAACTACCTATTTGCATGTCTTACTCTCCTCCCCTCTTCACACAGTCCTCCTCACCCCTATCCCATCTAGCACCCATCAAAATACTCGGCATATCCATGATTGTGTCTCCATTCTTCTTGTTTGCTTACTTTGTTTTTTAGATTTAATTGCTGATAGATATGTATTTATTGCCATTTTATTGTTCATAGTTTTTATCTTTTTCTTAAATAAGTCCCTTTAACATTTCATATCATAATGGTTTGGTGATAATGAATGTCTTTAGTTTTTTCTTATCTGGGAATCTCTTTATCTGCCCTTCAATTCTAAATGATAGCTTTGCTGGGTAGCGCAATCTTAGCTGTAAGTCCCTGCTCTTCATGACGTGGAACATTTCTTACCAATACCTTCCAGTCTGCAAAGTTTCTTTTGAGAAATCAGCTGACAGTCTTATTGGAACACCCCTGTAAGTAGCTAGATTCTTTTCTCTAAGTGCTAAGGTTCTGTCTTTATTTTGAATCTTCACCATTTAAATTACGATGTGTCTTGGAGTGGGCCTCTCTGCACTCATCTTGTTTGGGACTCTTGGTGCTTCCTGGACTTGCATGCCTGTTTTCTTCACCAAATTAGGCAAGTTTTCTTTCATTATTTTTCCAAATAGATTTCCAATTTCTTGCTTTTTCTCTTCTCCTTCTGGCACCCCTCTGAAGTGAATGTTGGAACATTTGAAGTTGTCCCAGAGGCTGCTTATACTATCCTCATTTATTGGGATTCTTTTTTCTTCTTGTTCTGATTGGTTGTTTTTTGGTTCCTTATGTTCCAAATCGTTGATTTGATTATCAGCTTCATCCACTCTACTGTTCTTTCCCTGTAAATTGTTCTTCATTTCTATTAGTGTGTCCTTCATTTCTGACTGGATCTTTTTTATGCTGTTGAGCTCCTCACTAAGTTTCTTAGGCATCCTTATAACCAGTGTTTTGAACTCTGCACCTGACAGATTGCTTATCTCCATTCTGTTTAGCTCTTTTTCTGGAGTTTTGATCTGTTCTTTCATTTAGGCCATGTTTCTTTGTCTCCTCATTTTGGCAGCCTTCCTATGTTTGTTTCTATGTATTAGATAGAGGTGTTCTGACTCTGTGTTGTGGTAGTGTGGCCTAATGTAGTAGGTATCCTGTAGGGTGCATTGACACAACCTCCTTTATTACCCAAGCTGGGTACTCTAGGTGCACCCTTTGTGTGGGATAAGTACACCCTCCTGTTGTAGTTGATCCTTGGCTGCTGTTGGTAGATGAATGGGAGGGATTTACCCAGGCCAGTCAAATGTGAGGATTAGCTCTGACCACTGATGACCAACCTCCACTGTATGTGGAAGATCAGCTGTGCAAGGGTAGGGTGGTGGTACTCTGATGTGGTCTGTAGGTGTCCACTGGGTGCATTGGCCCTGGGGTTTCCTGGGTAGTGCGGGCCAAGGTCAGCCCCCACCTGTGTTTTGCCTGGGGCCACCCTGCCTGAGCTATAAAGCAATCTGAGATGGCTGTATTTATGCTGGGCTTGGAGATTCCCAGGGGAAGCTAAGCTGTGGATCTAGGTTGGCTGCTCCTAGTGTCCAGCTGTGGGCTCACTGAGGCCAGCTATTGCTTCTTTGAAAGGATTTGGGAAGTTGTGGAGCATGAGCCAAGACCACCCATTCATATAAGAAAAGCCGCTTGGATGGGTCTATAATTTGGATGGGGCAGAGTCTCTGGGGATCTCTAAGGCAGGTCAAACAGTGTCAGCCAGATTGATGGAGTATCAGATATGGTACCAGCTTGCTGGTTCCATGGGTATAGGATTTAGAAAAGGACAATGGCCTCTGCTGGCCTTGATGACACACACTTCAGTTCCTCCCTTCATGCACTGGTGCCTTTCAAGCTTCTATTCCGGTGCTGGAGCTCAGAGGGAGTGAGTCTAAGTAGGTGAGTTGTGTGTAGGTTTTTAAGGGGAACTGCTTGGGGCTCCAGAATTTTCTTCCACAAACTCAATGCCTGCTGGTTTTTGCAGCCAGAAGTTATGGGGACTTATCTTCCTGGCACTGGAACCCTGGAATGGGGGCCTGGTTTTTGTGCTGGGACTCCTTGCTTGCAAGATATCCCTCTCAAATTTTTAGCCACCACACGTGGGTGAGGAACCAGCCCATTCTGCATCTGGATGGATGTGGTTTCTTTAATTCCATAGTTGTCAGACTTCCATTCCACTCAATTTCTGACATTTCTGAATGATGGTTGTTCTATTTTTTAGATGTAATTTTGATGTGGTTGTGAGAAGAGGTGAGCTGTGTCTCCCTATGCCACCATCTTGACCAGAAGTCAGACATATTTTTAGTCAGTCAGTGTGACCTCTTAGGTGGCTGAGTATTCTCCTTATATATAAAGTTCTTTCTTTTATACTGGAACTAAGGTTATTTTTTTTCCCATGATTTCATAGGCATTTTGAAATTTTAGTAACCAAAATGGTCAATTACTCTATGTTTATCTTATACATACCCTTCTTTTCAATTAAAAAAGATATTAACAAGTCAACTTTAGGCTTTGATACTCTAGAATGAAGATTATTTATGCTTGAATTAATAAGGATTAGCTTTTTTTTAGGATAAATATTATTGAATACCCATTTTACTTAGTACTGTGCCTTGCTAAATAAAGCACAAGCATAGCACTGGAAGGTACTCTACTCAACAGAAAGTTAAAAGGTAAGAAAGCAATGCATTTGTAATTGTGAAAAAGCCACAAAACAATCATTAGTTCACCATATTGTAAGAACTAGTCAAAGAAGAAGGTTTAAAATACATAAGCACCCAAGGATGCTAAAAGTAGTAGCTAAAACTATGAGGAGAAACAAGATATTTGAATAGATTCAAAGTATAACCTCCCAAATATTTACAACTAAATGGCAAAAGAGAACTTCAGAGTGGAGAAACTATATAACCTATAACACAACATTACTTTTCAAGGGCATATCATCTCTGTGGTATTCTCAATCACATATAACATCAGTCAAATCATAAGAAACCCAGAGAAATCCAAGTTGAGGAAGTGCATACACAATTATTGACCAGTATTCATCAAGTGTCAAGATCATGAAAGAAAAGGAAAGACTGAGGAACTGCTATGGGTGGAAGACTAAGGAGCTATAACAACTAATGTGATGTGGAATCCTAGGTTGGATTTAGGGACAGAAAAAGGACATTAATGGGAAAACTAAGGGAATTCATATAAAGTCTATAGCTTAGTTAATAGTACTGTACCAAT
>PVKM010001938.1:0-70529 GCA_004027735.1 Carollia perspicillata
AGTCAGGACAACCAATGTAAACATGTAAGTTGGTCCAAATATACACATACTCATTTTTATTTTAAAACTTACTTTGCATCTTAGTAATTTCTTCCTTAAAAATAGCCAAGGAACCCTACGGTTTTGGCCAATTTTTTTTTATAAATTGCTATTTTGAAAAGAAATCATAATTATCCATGTGTGGTGGACAGACGAATGATATGCTATTTTCTAGTGCTGAAAAGTTTCAAAGGGAGTACCTAGGAGCAATCATTAAAACCAATGTATCTCCATAAAGTACATTTTTTACAAGGTGCTTTATGAGAAAACACTGAGTTACAATGGGGGGAAAGTGGCTATTTTTCCTAAATGCCACCCAGTCAGGTATTTCCTGCAAGAACAGGGACTAGATTTGTTCTTCTAATCCTTGTCATACAAGTCACAGAAAGAAGATGGTTCGGCTCCTAAAGTCCTCATAGGTTTTTACCTGACTCTCATCTAAAGATGTAGCCATTGTGTGTGCTTAGGCTAAAAGAAGCCAAAGAGATGATCTAGTTCATCCAACACCAACAACCCCACCCGACTCGTGACTTGTACTCGTGACTTAATCTAAGGCTCCAAATGGGACAATTTGCTGTACACCCAGAAATAAAACCAGAATCTAGGTCTCTGCATTACTCCCTAAACTGGTACTTAATGTCTATTACATTAAAACATCAAAATATAAACAAATGAGGAGAGAGCAAAGCAAATGCAAGTCTAGAAAGACCTGCTGAGTCAGAAACTCCAGGGGCAGAGCCCAACTATGGGAATTTTGCTTAGCCCTCCCAGTGATGTGAAGGCATGCTGAAATGGCACAATTGAGAACCAGAGCCTAGATGTCACAAAGCACTTTTATACCCCTGACGTTATCTGGACTTCACAACAACCTGGTGAGGCAGGTAGGGCTGGCTGGGGTAGTGTACGTTTGTACAAAAGGGGAAACTGAGGCCCAGAGCACTCATCTGACTTACCTAAAGTGACAGAGCTAAGGAAATGGAGCATTGGAACAAATTAGTTTTAGTATCATCTAATGTGAAGCCCTAGGAAAAAAACTGGAGATCACATACCCAAGCAGACTTACATAGATTAGGCAAGTAGAACCCGGGTTATGTGATCTGAATAAGACCACCTGGCACCTTAATGGAAAGATTCCCTATCAAACCATAATATCTGAGCAGTGAGCCTGTGATACTGCCTACCTCCTCAAATGATGAGTTGCTTGTATTCCCCCTGAGGCTCATGTAATAAGCACCATATTTTTAGGAGTAGAAGACACACTGGACCATAAGACGCACCTAGGTTTTAAAGGGGAAGAATAGGAAAGCAAATTTTTGAAGCAAAAAATGTGGTAAAATATTTAATAACCTGTGACCCTGCTGCACCACCTCGCCCCCCACCAACAGCGAGCCAGGTAAGCTACATTCGGACTATAAGATGGACCCCCCCTTCCCTCCCAAATTTGGGGTGAAGTACATCTTATAGTTTGAAAAATAAGGTACTTAGTTTTGGACCTACTATGTATTTCACACACACACACACACAAAAGCAGCACAGATGACTAAATTAGACCACTGTTATTATTAAACAAAAACTCACCTTTGATTAGACAATAGGATAAGTAGGTTCAGGGTATCAGTGAGAGAGTGAAAGAATGGAGAGTGGACCAGAAAAAGAACTGACCAGATGAAAGTGGGAACTCTCCAGGTTGGAAAATTTGTGTAGTGGCAAAGAAAAACTGAACTAATCATCATCATCATCATCATCATCATCATCATCATCATCATCGTAACAGTAATAACAACAGGTTGCAGTCATGAGGTGTTCAACAGCCAAAAGGCTGCCGGGAAGCAGTGTCCTCAGCTCGGGGAAGAACCAGCAAGGAGGCTGAGGATGTAGGAAAATAAAACAACCCAAGGAGAGTGTCAAAGAACACGGGGCAAGGGTTTGGGATGGAAAAGAGCAGCGAGAAATCAAATCCGGGGAGAAGAGACATAAAACCCACCTCCAACAGCCCCTTTCTGAGATGTCTACAATCACAGAGGAATTACTCACTTTCCCATGGGAATGAAAACGCTATCAAAAGACCTCAGTAGCTAACAAATTGCACACTTGTTCAAATGAAACTTAATCCCATGCAGTTACACAACCAGGTTACCTAGCTTGCCCTGCCACAAAATTTTATATTGTTTTGTTTTACAATTTTGGGGACCTCACCCTTCCATTTTAATATAGTGATTTCTACAGAGTTCTTTAATACCACCTATGATGTAATCATCTTGAAAACATACCTACAAAGTGGGTAGTGAGTTAACTGCCATTATCACTCACTATGTTGCCAATAAAGGAACACAGACCAGCGTTAAAGAGCAAGAAATCCAGGCCTCAGAAGACTCTTAAATGAAGTATGACAATGGCACTCAAAGTCCAAGTCAACATTCCAGGCTGTTCACAGGTGATCTACATACAATGCATGTAGGAGCCATGACAGTTCTGTCCTAGGATAATGAAAAAGAAAGAGCTGCAAAGGGAAGCCACTTATTGTCATTGAATTATCCCAGGGGACTCAACCCTCTGCTACCTGAAAATCTGGTAGGAAAAAAAACCAACTGGGTAAGAAGCCAAGGTGCTGGACTCTAATTATGACTGACCCTCTTCCCCCAGGCCCCATCTCCAGCTCCTGCCCTGTTATCTAAGAGCGTATCAGAGTCGGGTGGATCCTAAAAGCTGACCCCCGTGTCCCTCCCGTTACTATAGCCCACTATTACACATTCATTTACTGTCAAGGCATGATGGAGGAGTCCCCCCAAGTTTTATTCCTACCACTGAATGCCAGAGAGGCCGAACCCTGAACTAATGGCTGGGTGCTCTCTGAGACTCATCCGTCCCACCGCAGCAGTCTACATACCAAAATAACTTGAGACTCAGGCACCACCACTCTGTCCTCCACTGATTACTCTGCAACTTCAACAACTGATTGGGTTGGGGGGGGTGAAAATTAAAATAGGGAAGTTGAAGTAGTTTATGCCTGTACATATTAACAAATACATAACTTTAATGTTGGAATCCAAACATAAAAAGCAGTTTAAAAAATGTGTACACGGATGCATTGCATGCACACAGACACAAACAGAAAGGTTATCTTTAAAAAGGGCACTGTGGAACAGATAGAACAGTAAAATCATCCTTTCATAAATCCCAGGGCACATTCATAACAGGAGTCAGACAGATTTTGTTTTCTACCACATAGTTCTATAAAAATAAACTGTCATCACAACATCCTTGTGGTAGTAAAAGGCCATATTTGCCTGCAGTTAAATCCAACAGCAGCTGCTCTATGGAAAAAGACGGCCCAATAATTGGCTTCTTTCACCTCTGTTAATCACGAACAAAAGTGTCATTCAGTTTGAAAATGGACAAAATGCTCCAATGGATGGTCAGCTAGCTGAGCCAATGGGGTGGAATAACAATAACCCTGTAGCATTTTCCTTTTTCCTTTTGTTTGGTCTTTCAAAGCCCTTAATTAAGACCTGCACAAAGCGCCCCTACAGGCTTTTTTCAATGAGGCATTACACGCCTGTTTTCTTGTATTTAAAGAAAAAAAAATAGCAGGGATTTTCTGAAACACATTAAACAGAATACACAATTTCCATTTATTTGCAACTGAAATACTGTTAAAATTTTAGAGCTTAAATATTATCATCAGTAACAAAGCAAGTTCTTTCCATTTCAGACTTGGGGATTGGAGGGTGAATGAGGAATTGTTTAGAAGGGAGGTGGGGAAAGCTGGAGCCCAAGTGGGAGAGGAGAGTGCCTAAATGAAGAAGTGTTACAGAGCCATTTCTCCAGAAATAAAACTCTGGCCAGACACAATTTAGAAAGATCTAGATTGGTCTCCTAAATCTTTCCATAGCTTAATATATATTTTATACACACACACACACACACACACACACACACACACACATATATATATATATATATATATATAAAATATATGTATAAAATATATATATGGGGAAAAACAACAAAACATAAGAGATACTCTTAAAAGCAAACAACTAGACCACCGAGACAAAGGGTAAAATTTGGAATTGAATCTGCTTCTTACAAACTCCTTTAAAGAACTGCATAGAAAAAGATAAGTGTTTTTACAATGAAACAATCTGTGTAAGAACTTTGTGTAGTTCTATAACTGATTTCTGCCTGTAAATTTTTTTCTCTCTTGGCCTGAACAAAAGCTTCATGTAATTCTGGTGGATAAGAATCAGAATGTCTTGCTTTAAAAGTACCCATACCCTAATTAACTTTTCACTATTCGATTTTCTTTTTTGCACAACTTCAGAAAGGCTGTTGTGTTCATTTTTAAACTCTCTGAAATATAATCTTTTGGGGTTTTGAACTGTTCTGAAAATAACTAGTTTTGCCCATAATTTGTTCTTCCCTCCCCCTCTCGCAAATATCCTGAGTGACAGCTTAATGTGACAGCTTTCTTGCCACAATTCACCAAAGGGGAGTGGCAGGTAGGGTTCTAGGAGAACAAATACCTAACAAAGCCATCATTCTGGGGAGTTACTTCCAAACTGTCAATCCAATCCATCAAGTGGAATGTGCTCCACTATTCTCTTGTAAATGTGCTTATTTCAGACCAGGCAGAGGCCAGGCAGCTGCCCCAAGACTAAATGACCCAGCTCAAATGTCACCTCTGCTGCGAAGCCTTACAACTCCCCAAGGCAGAGCAAGTTTCTTTCCTCTTTGCTCCCACAGCCCTTTGTTCATCCCTCCTTATGGCACTCCCACAGTGTATTTTATTTGTGTTCACGCCCATCTCCTCCACCAAACCAGGTCACCCATGGACACAATAGAATGGAGGACGGGACAGGATCTGCAGTAAAACCACTTGGGTTCAAGTCCTGGTTAGAGATTCTAACATGACCTTGGACATGTTACTTCAATATTTTGTGCCTCCATGTTATCAAGAACACTTCTCTCCTAGAGTTGTTGTGAAGATCAAGTAAACTAACAAATGTAAAGCTCTTCCCACAATGCCTGACACACACCAAGAGCTTGACCAATGCTAAAACGGGAAGCACCTTTTCATAGGTCTATTGGCCATCTGCATGTCCTCTTTGGAGAAGTGTCTGTTCAAGTCCTTTGCCCATTTTTTAATTGGATTTTTTTTTAGTACTGAGTTATATAAGCTTTTTATAAATTTGGATATTAACCCTTATCAGATGTATAGGTGAATATGTTCTCCCAGTCTGTGGATTCTTTTTATTTTGTTGATGATTTCCTTTACTGTGCAAAAACTTTTTAGTTTGATGTAGTCCCATCTGTTTATTTTTCTGTTGTTTCCCTTGCCTGGAAAGATATATCTAACAAAATATTGCTACAAGAAATGCCTGAGATTTTGCTGCCTATGCTTCCTTCTAGGATTTTTATGGTTTGGGGTCTAATATTTAAATCTTTAATCCATTTTGAATTTATTCTTGTGTGTGGTGTAAGAAGGTAATCTAGTTTCATTTTTCTTCACATATCTGTCCAATTTTCCCAATACTATTTATTGAATAAACTGTCTTTAGATCATTTTATGTGCTTGCTTCCTCCATCAACTAGTAATTGACTAAAAAGGTATAGGTTTATTTCTGGACTCTCTATTCTGTTCCATTGATCTATGTGTCTGTTTTTATGCCAGTACCATACTGTTTTAATAACTATGGTCCTATAGTGTAGTTTCATATTAGGTAGCATGATTCCTCCAACTTTGTACTTCTTTCTCAGAATCAGTGCTCCTATGCAGGGCCTTTTGTGGTATCACTAATCATCAGACAAATGCAAATTAAAACCAAAATGAGATTATCATCTTATATCTGTCAAAACAGCTATCAATAAATCAACAAACAACAAGTGCTAGTAAGGACGTGGAGAAGGGGGAACCCTTTTGCACTGTTGGTGGGAATGCAGACTGGTGCAGCCACTGTGGAAAGCAGTATGGAGAAACCTCAAAAAATTAAAAATGGATCTGCCTTTTGACCCAGCAGTCCCACTTCTGGGAATATATCTGAAAGAACCAAAAACACTAATTCTAAAGAACATAAGCACCCTTATATTCATTGCTGTGCTATTTACAATAGCCAAGATATGGAAATAGCCCAAGTGCCTATTAGTAGAGGAGTGGACAAAACAACTATTGGGCATTTACATGACAGAATACTACTCAGCTATAAAAGTGAAGAAAGTTTTACCCTTTGTGACAGTATGGACCTGGAGAACATTATGCTAAGTGAAATAAGCCAGTCAGAGAAAGACAAATACCATATGATTTCACTCATATGTGGAATCTAATGAAAAACTTAACTAACAAGAAAAACAGAGACAGACTCATAGATGGAGAGCAGGGTGACAACAGAGGGAAGGGGAGATTAGGGAGTGGAGGGAAAAGGAAAAAGGTCTCATGGACAACAGCGTGGTGATTGCTGGGCAGAAGTGGTATAAGGGAACTAACTAAAGGGTAATGGAAGAAGTACAATAAAAAATAAAAAGGAAAAAAAATGCTTAAAACAGGAAGTGTAGTCCATATCTTCCCATCTTTCCCAGTGAATATAGTAGCACAACTGGAAAATTAACAGATACACACTCGATGTTCATGGTAAGAACTTTTGCTGAGTGAGTTAATTTGTTAATAAAATGTCATCAGCTAGAACACGATTTCCAAAAGCAAACTTTCCGTGTCCTTCAATTTACCCACATTTAAAAGGACGTTATGTACAAAGCCCATACAGGAAAGCGAAGAGCTAAGAAGATGCTGAGTGAGACTGGATTCCTGCTCTCAGAGAGCTTACAGGCAGTTCTGCACATCCAGAAATACATTGTGTTAATGGCTGATGTTATCCTTTCATGATACATTTGGCTAACGTGCACTTTCTCAACAATGTATTAAATCGTCAACTATTTAAAAGATTTAGGTACAACAAAGTTATCTCATTTTGCTAAGGGAAAAGAAAGTAAGAGTTTAAGGATGTTATATTTCATATTGTGATAAACCCTTTAATTTTTACTGATGCTCCATGTTAACAGAGCATGTGCATCAACCCCAGGCCCTTAACCTGTGGCTTTATGATAACAGTATTGTTCTCTGGAGCACTGGAAGCGCCAAAACTACTTATGCATGAAGTTCAAAGATTTTGGGTCATGAAAAAATGTGTAGCAAAATCATTTTGTTTCTATTACTCTCTTTCAAAAACTGTACCATTAAAGATAGCATCACTTGTTTAAATGTAGCAGTTCTAGTAAGGCCTACTTTAATGAAATCATTACTAACCTAAAACCACTATTAAATTAAAATAATTCATCTAGAGTTTTAGTTGTTCTTTAGTTGAAAAGAATGGTATGGAAACAATGATTTTGCTACACATTTGTTCATGACCCAAATTCTATCATAAAAAAATAATTGGATGAGAGTCTGAATAATTCGTTAAATTAGCTGCAAAAAATATATTTGCATTTAACAA
This sequence comes from Carollia perspicillata, assembly GCA_004027735.1. Lineage (NCBI taxonomy): Eukaryota > Metazoa > Chordata > Mammalia > Chiroptera > Phyllostomidae > Carollia > Carollia perspicillata. The sequence continues at coordinate 7,530 of PVKM010001938.1, forward strand.
CACCAGGTAGATTTACTGCATCATGTGCTCTCTAGAAAGTAATAACAGGCTAACAGAAATGAGCTCTTTAAATCGACAGCGGGACAAGCCCCCCTGGGGGTAGGGAGGGGTACAGCCTCTTACCAGAGGAGACCACCAACAAAGGTCCTTTCTCACTGGCTCCAGGGGTGTTTCAAATTCAAATAATACAACAAAAAATACACATCATGATAAATTCTGGTGGTTTTCTTTTTTTTCCATAGAAGTATGCAAGGGGAGGGAGGAAACTCACCTACTTGACAATATTTCACTATCGTAAGTCAACTAAGCTGTAGTAATACAAGCAAACTTTTTCAAGAGTCTTATATCTTCATCCAAGAGAAAGTGCTGCCCAGCATCTTAAAACAGCCCAGATATTAATTGGCTGTCTGTAAAATAATTGATGCCTACTTAAGTATAACGAATCTTTAAAATGTCCCTGAGAGTTTAAAAATATTGAATTTTTTATAGCAGTGATTTTCAAGAATATTTAAAACATGCAATACCTGACTAGTTAGTCAGGGTCACAGACTTCTTTCCCCTTAGATTATCAAATAAAAAAATGACAACAGCCAACACAATAGCTGTCCAGTGTGAATCAATCAAAATTATATCAATTTTTTTGGTCAGATTGGCAATAAATAAAAAAGTAAATATATATATTTATATTTTTTGGTGTGCTGCAGAATTTTAGAAATTAGTTTATATGTGATATGAAATGAAAAAGGTTGAAAATCATTGTATTATAGTATCAGTATAGTTAAATAACAAATCTATTTCAATCGTTCTGTGAAGTTTTGCAAATCTTTATGGGCAAAATTCTGTTGCTTGAGATGCTACTTACAGAAATCCAACAGCAAATGTCTGCTCTAGGCTGAATATTTTTAACTCTAAGAATACTCCCAGAAACAGACTACAGGAGGGCTTCTGCTGTTTCTGTTTTGCTTCCCAACCAATCCTGTAACAAGTGGACTGCTTTATTACCTGCCTTTCTTCAGTCAGTGGCCATTCCTTTTATTTTTATGTTGGCAAAGTGAGTTGGTTCCCCTAAAAATCTAATAATCTACTGCAAAATGTCTTACAAGCACAAAAATTGAAGGTGGAAACTGGCTACATAAAGCACCTCCTTTAAAAACATTTTTAAATTAGTATGATGAATGTGATAGTGTGCTTTCTAACACAGTGTGGCGGTACCACAAACAACAGAGTGGCATGCAAGTATTTTTGTTGTAGAATACCCAATTACCCTATGATGCCATTGTTATTCTAGACCTTCTCTGGGACCAATGGGGCAGTTACTGTTTAAGGAAATAGGAAGAGACAAAATTTTGAAGCTGGATGAAAAAGGACCCAGGAGTGAAGCTCTAAAACTCTGTTGCAAAAAAAAAAAAAAGTGATATTAAACAAACCTTCTAAATTGTCCACAGAGACATTGGCATATTATTCTACTTGAAACAATGCCCTAGGTAGAATTAGTACTTTCGGTTCCTCCTGGGAGAAAACATATTTTTAATAACACAAACATCCATGTTGAAATGGAAGAATTTCCCATAATGTTGCTGTGAATTTTAAAAAAGAAACACGCACATGAAAAATTTTGCTCTCATCTCCACTCCTTGCTTCAGGGACCTAGAAGCAACTACAACTATAGTAGAAACTGAACAAAATAAAACCAACACATCTCTCTGTTGTCGCCACATAAACCTCTCAACTTCACGCTGCAGGCCTGACCCTCAACGCTGACAGTGACATGTTAGGTAACACTCTCTTCTAGACAACGATGACTGCATGTGACCGCCTAAAAGTGTGTATTTCTTAAAAATACTGAAGGTGAAGAGCCTCACCTTATTTCAGACATCGGCATAATTTTTCACTTACAATAAGAAAATGTTCGATTGAAAGAGACCAGAAGAGAACTATTTAGTGTCATTAAGGCATGAACGTTTTCATTCTGCAACTTCAGACAAATGCACCACGCCACTGCTCTAATGAGGAACATCCACCAGTCACACCACTTAAGCACTGAGGCCTCAGTCGCCATGTCAAAGGTATAAATTATGGCCCAGAGACAGCTCCAGGCACTGCTGAGCTTGGATCTGCTCACTGAGCAACCATGTTGTTCCAAACAAACTAAATGCTTAAGAGGCTAAAGGGCAGTGGAGGCAATTATTGGAAGGAAATTTCTCACTAGGCCAGAAAGGAATAATTAAGTCTTTGCCTGCTAAATCACATTACCGGGGTTAACAATGAAGTAATCAAGTGTAAATGGTAATAAAGCCCATCTACAGGACTCATGAAAAGAAATTAAGGTTGTGGGTAATGTAGACTATTGTTACTTAAATACCACAAAAATTAGTCCCCAAAACTTCATTCATTTATCCTCTCTTTATACAAATGTGTGTGCTCTTTGTGGGAGGCAAGAAATTGGTTAATCCAGCAATTAAGGCAAATATACTGAATCATCAGAAGTAAAACACCACTCAGCTACTAACGCACAGGCAGAGATCCAACAGCATTCCCCATACTGCTCAGGCTCTACCAAGCCCCCACCAACAAGATACCTCCAATAACAGGAGATGCATATGGGTTTTACTCAAATATGTGGCTAAGACCATTTAAACGATAAACCTAATGCAAACTTTATATATAGCACTTCCTATGTGCAGGACGTAGAAGATAATTACACACACAGAGCTGAGGGGGATTGGGGGTGGTAAACTGGGGGGAAATATGGAGGAGACCCACACAATCTCCCAACTACTGCTCAACAGCAATGAAAACTGGTTATTCTCTAAGGGAGCCAAACAAGGCTGACCCGAGAGTTAAAAGGTCCACATTCAGACCTTGGCTCTGTAACCTCAGGTGATAGGATAACCTCACCTCACAGACTCCGTTTCTTCATTTTACTTGAGGAGTGAGGCCAAGACTAAGATTTCTCAAGACGCTAAACTGACCTGATCTATCTGTTATTGTTAAAATAATTTAAGACTCACCAGAAGTTACAAAAATAAATAGTTCATAGAGTTCCTATGTACCCTTCACCCAGCTTCTCCCAATGGCAACATCTTACAGAACCACAATACATTAGGAAGTTTATGTATTAACTAAACTACAGACCCTACTCGTGTCCCACTAGTTTTTCTATGTGCTCTTTTTTTAAAATCACATGTATGGATTTATGGAATAACCAGTACAATCATGATAAGGAACTACCTCTTCACCACAAAAAGACCCTGGACATGTTACTCCTCTTAAAACAAAGCCCTGGGTGGAATTAAAACTTTCAATTCTTCCTGGCAGAAGACTTTTAATTTCTTGCAGATAACAGGTATTTTCAAATTCCATGAACTTCCATGCAGAAAATGACACAGAACTACCCATGATGTTGTTGCTGTGAAATAAAAATATGCTCAAGGAAAACTTTGCTCTCACCTCTATTCCTTACTTTAAGGCTGAAATACAACAAGGACATCCTGCCCCCGCTTACTATCTTTTTACAGTCACCCTGTTCTCCCATCTCTAACTCGAGCAACCACTGACCTGTTCTCTGTCACTATGCTTTTGTCATTACTAGCATGTGCTAAATGGAATCATACTGCATATACAACCTCTTGAGACTGGCTTTTCCACTCAGCATAATACCCTTGCAATGGACCCACACTGTTGCCTGTACCAATAGTTTGTTCTCTTATTGCTGTACACTGCTCCACTGTGTTGATGTACCAGTTTATTATGGCATATTGATTGTACTCTTTTCATGTTTCAGTTAAGTCACCACTATGGCACGGGGAGAAACTTTTTAAATCTGGTTTTGCCATTGCTTAAGATGAATTCGTATTCCAACAGATACTGATGGATAATCTTAATCAGTAATTATCTTAATCACTTCATTCAAGCCTTCCCTGAATACTCTACTTAAATAGTGAGCCCTCTTCATCCTGCTTTATTTCCTTGACAGTACTTAACATCACCTGACCTTATATTTTTATTGTGTTTATTTTTTTTATTATCTACCAGCACATCTACCCCACTTCATGCCAGGTAAGGTACACATCAGGACAGGGAGGCTGTCAGATATCATTAGCATCTGTGTCCCCAGCACTGACAGCAGTCCCTAACATATAAGGTACTTAATAAACATATGTTGAACAAATTAGTTTTAAGTATTGACATTATTTCAGTAAGTAATTATTACTTTAAAGTTGAAAGATTATTAATTCCATGATACAAATATTAAATCTCGTTTTGCCATTTGCTATTATGCAAATATTAGTAGCTCTCAAAACATAATTTGAACTAGTCAAATTACTTGCATGAAACCTTTTTATTCACCTCTACAAATTAACTACTTCCTACAATTTCAATAAAGTACAGACCCATGAAAGACTGGTCAAAGACAAAGAAGAAGAACCAGAAATGTTACCATTGGACAAGCAACCAAAGTCAAAAGTCTTATTAAGTGTTAAAGGGTTTACATAGTCAAAGAAAAGACCATCAGTTCAGATAATGAGCTTCCTTCAGCTTTGTTCTATTTTTAGGGTACTCTGGAGGGCTACTTATGGTTCTGGGCAAGTCATACAACTAAATGCAACTGGTTTTGTTCCCTGTTGAATGGAGGATTTCACCAAATCAACTGCTTTCCACCACTTCTTAAAAGAAGTAGATGGAGAAAGGAAGGAAGGTCTGAAAGATACTAGCAAGACTTTGGTGTTATGACATATGTAATTGAAAGGTTTAGCAATTAATGAACAGATATCGGGTTTATAAACATGTAAATGTAAATATGCATCCTTTGGGAAATGGACTTTTTGTTTCCCCTACGGAAAGATCTCACCTTTCTGATGAGTGGTCCATAACACACACAAGAGTTTTATGACCACTGCACCAGATAACCTTGAAGATTTAAGAGTCCAAATTTACATTCTAAGAAGTTAAGAATGCTTCAAAATAGATGTAACCTCTCCAAAATTAATTGCTCATCTATAAAATGAGCAGTTCATGATACCGATGACATGATGAATAGCTACATCTAGAAGCAACACTGAAGGACACTGTCATACAACCCACTCAACCAAATAACCCTGGTCTGAAAAACCAAGATTCATCACCCCATCTACACATTTCATTTATTACCTGTGTGTCCTCACCACCTATGGTTTCTCCATCTCTAAAATGGAGAAAATAAACTAAAATAACAGCATGTACTTTAGAGAGATAATGCATGTGAAGCATTTCTCATACTGCTTGGTACTCAATAACACTTATTATAATTAGCATCTGAATTAATAACAAAATGATGCTGCTGGTTTATCTGAATGGCAAAAGAGACCATAAAGAAGCTCTTCATAACAAAGAATGCAACATAAGTGAAATGAAGAAGCCAAAAACGCTTACAGGAGGACATAACCTTTAAGTCACCCAGTACATGAGTATCCAGGATGGGGCTGACCGTCACGGGTGCACTCAAAATCAAAACTGTGGCCACAGATTCGATCATGAACAGACCTGCCACTAAAGGAAGGAACACACAGACCCAAGCAGGAACCTGTCTAGTCTGTAAAATATTAACAGTTTAATAAACATCAGCTCACACAATCAACACAGTGTTCAAATCAACTAAAGAGTACCAACTGAATTAATACCAAGTGGACCAAATGAAAAACTTTGGGAAGAAAAAAAGGCTCCTGGGTGATTCACTTTTAAGCTGACTTCCCTATAAAAACATCTTCAACAGGAGAGGCAGGAAATTCCAGTGAGTGAAAGGGAGCAGCTATATGGAAACCATCACACTTTGCTTTTTCATTTACTTCAGGGTTTTGGTTTAAAGAAGCACATTCAGGAATCTCCTTAAGAAAGAGAAAAGTGAGTACGTGCACGGATCTGATCCTCACACACCATCCACATGAACTCCATGAAAGAAAGAAAAAGCAAACCAAGATGCACATGACTGGTATTTTCCTAGCAAAGAAAAACACTATTAACATAGAAAATGATATGAAAGATTTTAAACAGGGATATACAAAAAGCACAGAGTCTAAGTGAGAGAAATTTTAAAATTCTGCTATGAACAAAAGATAATTTTACATGGTGAGCAGCGTTTTACATACAGGTTACTCCCCAGTCAAATCAATCTCTCAAGATTATGTACATACGTGTGTGTGCTTCTTCAGGGTGTTTTATTTTCAGTTCTGTTTTTACCCTGTAATATAACCTCTGGTAGCCTCTCACCATGTCGTTTTTCATATTACCTTTTCCTCTTCTGAGAAACTCTGTCAACTATCCAAGCAAACTACAAACAAACTAAACTCGTGAGTTTTACAGACCAACAACCACCCACGAACTGTGGGACCACTGAGCAAGTTACCTTAGGCTTTCGAATTTCAGTTTGCTCACCTATAAAATGAGAACCATGCCAGGGACCTAGATGGTTCCTGGTGAAAATCAGTATTAAAACATGTAACATACCTGATACACAAGCAGGCCTAGCAATTTCTCATCAAATTTCCATTTTTTTGAATCAGCTTTTCTAAACATGGTTACACTAATAGTTTGGTTTTTGCATTGCAAGCAACATGCTCCGCCTCTACAGAAGTCATTGGAGGCACCAGAGTAACGGTGGGATATCGAAAAGGGGGCCAAGAATTCTACTCTTTTTAAAAGTACGGACATTTAAGCAAAATCAGTTTTCACAGCTTTTGCTAATACTAGATATGTGCCATGCTAACAGTATATTGATGCTCTAATTAGTGATCAAACCTTCATCTGTAAAACATTAAAATCTAAACCAATACTTCCTTACTAATCTTTATTTATTAGCATATGACCCAGGAATTCCCCTCCGAGATATTTACACAAGTAAAATGAAAACCTACATTCATACAAAAACCTCTCTGTGAAGATTTGTGTTGGCTTTATCTGTAATTACCAAAAACTGGAAGCAAGGCAAATGTCTCTCGACTGGGGAATGGGCAAAGTGCGGCACATTCATATAATGAAATGCCCCTCAGCGATAAAAGTGAATATTTTGTATTGACATATGCAACATCATGGTGGAATCTTCAGTGTGTATGTAGGAAAAGCCAGGCACAATACTACATTGTTTTGTTCCACTTATAGAGCATCCTGGTAAATGCAAAACAATATACAATGAGAGACCCAAAGGCAGAAAACAGATCATCAGTTGCCAGAGGTGGTAAAAGGGGTTGAGTACAAAGGACACAGGGAGTGATGGAAGTATTCTAGAATCAGGGGTGTCTGACCCACAGCCCATGGGCCGCATGAGGCCCAGGATGGCTATGAATTCAGCCCAACACAAAATCCTAAATTTATTTAAAACCTTATGGGATTTTTTTTTGTTTTCGTGAGTGTTTATGTATTTAATGTGTGGCCCAAGACAACTCTTCTTCCAGTGTGGCCCAGAGATGCCAAAAGGTTGGACACCCCTGTTTGACAGTGGTGGTGATTATATGACTACCCATACATTTCAAAAGTCACAGAACTATACACTAAGACTGAGAGGTTTGCGGGAGTTTTCCTTCTAACTTCATAGTTATGAAGATCAGTTAAGTACCGAGTTAAAGAAGGAAGAGGGAACATCTAAGATGAAACTAACTGATTTAGGATGAAAGTGTGGGAGCATGAAAAGAAAGGGGAACCTCCAATAGACTCGTTTGTGAAGAACCATAAAACCCCAACTTTTAAAAATGTAACTTTTCAAGAGCCAACAAATTTGAGGAAAATCTATTATTATCAAGTACTGCGAAAGGAATTATTCTTTTGAAAAAAATGGGAAAGGCGGTGATTTCTAGTGGCACACTGTTTTATAGCTAATGTGCAGTAACATACAAAGAACCATCCAAAGTACTTTCCAGATGAGATGCATATATACATTTAAATATTTGGCTATATCTAGTATAAAACAGGAACTTACTTCCCTTTAGATAAATCAGCAACTGCTGTCAAAACCAGCCCGCACAACTAGGAAACAATGAAACCAGAAATTCAGGCTGGGGTAACTTGAGGGTTAGAAAGGACCCTGACGAAATGGATGTCATTCTTCTGCCAAAGTCATGAATCTTTTCATCTTTGGATGTCGTGGGTTTTTTTTTTCCCTCCTTCCATAATATCACCTCAGCCAGAGTGGTGCCAGGGGCAAATTCTTTTAACACAGAAGAAGACCTGAGAATGACAGCAACTGATGGACCCCTCTCTTACACATTCCTGGTCTTCTCAGTGTCACACCTGCTCACAAGTCTCTACACCGGGGATTCAGATGCCACAAAGCCAAGCCATTAAGGCTCGCTGAACTGAAACCAAGTCCCCAAGTAGAAGGCTGGTTGTGGGCAACAAAAACCTTTATCGGTCAAGGCAGCAGTGCTCAACTAGCACGAGAAACATCCATTGATCTCCTTCTGTGACCTGACAAGAGACACATAAAGGCAAATAGTCCTCGAGGCATATTCTGCATTCTTTGCTCCTAACTTGTACATCCATCTAACACACACCACATATCCAGCCTGGGAAAATAGCATCTAAACATCAGGCGCACACACGTACACATATGCACAGACTCACTGCCTTTGGTGAAATGCATAATTGAGTAGAATCCCCACCATGGAAGCAGGTCACACAGACTTAATTCAATCTAGTATTAGAAACTCATTTATCAGGAACACAGATCCCTTCTCCATAGGATGTAATGGAGCTGGGAAAATACAGTTTGATTGCTAACAGCAGAGCCTGTGGTTAGCGCACAAACTTGCCAACCTTCCGTAAAGTATGAAGCCTTCTGCTGCATGCCCTCCCAGCCTCAGACTGTTTGCAGAGGACAGGAATGAAATATTCCATATGTTTTCTTTGTCGGTGACATGGCTATTGAAAGCAAGGCCACGGTAGTCTCCCTGCTGAGGGACTGGGTCAAGCTATTCATGTGTAACCGGGCAGATGTCAAGATGGTAATGGGAAAAACATCTCAAACTTTTTTTTTTTTTTAAGAAAAAGACCCAGGGTAGAAAAATGCACAACTGTATTTGAACCACTCAGCCAATCTAAATAGGTTGTGAGCATTGTTGCATACATTAGCCACTGCTGTGGCTTTATAATTCACTTTCCAATCAGGTCTGAATCAAAACCCAGAAATGTTTTTAAAGTTTCAGAGGAAGATTTAACTGTGCTTAACATGAATGCCATATAACTTTTTAGAAATACAAAAGATTTTAAAGAAAGGATTTTAGTTCTAAAATTACTTTTAAGGTAATAAGCATGTCTTGATCCACAAAGCACAAGCATTAGTTTCAAATGTAAAAAAAAGAAAAAGGAAAAGAATACATAGGCAAGCCAATAATTGGTAAAATATCATTTTTAAATACTTTCTAGAAAGTTCCCTCTAATCTGTACATTTCTAGGAACAAAGTGATGTGAAGAAACAAGAGCACAGTTAAACCGTCGACCCTGAGTAAATCTCAGCCATCAGCAACATGGAAAGTGGCCTGAGAGCCTGTCGGGAGCCCTCACTGGCATGAGGGTGCCCTAAGAATCAGTGCATTTAACGAGAATCCTCAGTCTTCCAAAGTGCGCAAGCAGAAAACTAGTATCTAAAGATCACACTAACACTGTCCAGTGTCCTTTGCCCTTCTGATGTGAGAAGAAACTCGCAGAAAGAACTGTTTCCCTGTTGGGACAGCATCTGGCTCCTTGACCAAACAGACACCTCAGGAAAGCAGTGCCAAGTCACTGAGAAACCATTCGGTGTCCCCTGAGCTCCCTCCTCCAGAGAAGCTCCACCCCTCCCCCATCAGACTCTCTGGTGAGGAGGGGCGTCACACCACCTATGAGGCGGTATCTTGTTTGATAAAAACCTATGTGCTATTCTTTCTCCACCAGGATCTTCGCGGTTTTCTAAATGAAAAATCTGCCAGAGAAGTAACCTCTTTTTCATTAACATACTGGGTCACCTGTGCCATTTACAACAGGATTTGAACCTGAAACACCTTAAAAAAACCAGAGAAACAGGATTTAGAATTTTAAGTCACAAGATGAAAATACACATATCCAACTGCTTAGTCACTCCCCAAAGAAACAGCACAACTGGGTGCTTGCTGTCACTCAGAGAGATCATGCTTTAGAGTTTCCTGCATGGGACCCTTTAAGATGAAGTCGAGCTGTCTTTCTGCAGATGGGGAAGCCAGTGCCTAAGGGGTTAAGCAAAATGTCCAAGCTCACGGATTTAGGGGCTCGGGGGTCTTCATTCCTTGTGTCACCCTCTCAAAAACAAAACCATTTCTGAAGGCCTGTTCACAAAATTATGCCTATAAAAAGAAAACTGGAGTGTGGACAGTGACATAAATAGCTGGATTACATGACCATGGACTCAAAATGACCTTGGAGAGAACAGAAGGCCAACAAGAAAATTTTTCTTTACTACAAAGATTAAAAAATATTAAGGTTTTTAAAAACCTAATCAAAATGAGATGAATTAGTAGAAGCAGCCCAGCAGGGATAAAAACCGGTATTAAGTAAGATAAACTACCAAATACCATTAGTAAATCCATAGGTGTGATTTTGAAAGGATACTAAAACATTTGAGGTATATTAAATTGATTTAATATTCCCTTCTTAACTCTGATCAAGTTATATGAGAATTCTATATACGCTTCAATTGATGTGAGATACAAAGTACTCGAAGAGGACCCAAGGGGCAATTATCATATACAGAAAATGCAAAGATCAGGCCCTGGCTAGGTAGCTCACTTAGTTAGAGCATTGTCCTGAAATGCCGCAGTTGTGGGTTCAATCCCCAGTCAGGGCACAAACAAGGATCAACCAATGAGTGCATAAATAAGTGGAACAACAAATCAATCTATCTCTCTCTCTCATACACATGCACCCTTCCTCTCTGAAATCAATTTTATAAAAAGAAAGAAAATGCAAATACCAGATTAATTTAGTGTTTAAAACAGAAGCACACATGAACAGTCTTCAAAAACATTAAGAAACCTAAACGTTAGTCACCATTACTTGCGTTCTCTCCCACCACACCAGAAAGGAGTTGACAGACTTTTGAATACTGAACTTCTAAGGTGTCAAGTTATTCAAGACATACTGCTCTTCTCTGGAGACTTCTTCTGCAAGAAAGCAGCCCTCTGAGATGGATCACACACACAGGAAGGGTGACAATTTAGAACAGAGTAGCAGCCAGGGGTCTTCTCTCTCCTGAGAAAATCTAGGCCACCAAGCCTTTCACACATAACCCACATATTTTCTTTTTTCCTGAGAGTCTGTAAGCATGAAGGTTACCCCTTAGGAAAATGGAAAAACCAGGAAGTTAATCAACATCCCAAACCAATGAGTTTGAGAAAAGGCTGTGACATGGAAGCATACCTCCTGTCCTGCACCTTCGAAACCAGAAACATGAAGAGAGGGAGAATTACTAATTTCCATCTACCTTCCTAGGAAAACAGCTCTAATCAAGCTGCTCAGGGGAGTTTCAATGTTACCACTTGGACTAATGTACTCTGCCGTCTATACTAGGAGCTACAGTGAGAACTTCACAGCCGGAGGGGAACTGAGAAGTGAGACCAGAAGTGATTCCAGGCACATTCCTTGGCCCTGCCTAGTACAGCTCCAACGTAAAGGCGCCATCTCCCTGCCAATTTCTGTCACTCTTCCCAGGAGGGAAAATTTCCCCAAATAAAACTTTAAAAATATACTGGAATGGGGAAAATCTAACTGGGGACTTTTTTTTTTTTGATAGCAAGTTCTAAAATCTGATTTAAACATCAGAAATATTTTGTTGCTAGAGTGCACTGAGATCTCATTATTTCAATGGTCCATGTTATATTTAAAACTGTTTCTAAAAAATGAATACATTCTTCTAGTATAAAAATAGAGAAAAAAAAACACTAGCTAAAGGGGCTTACATATAAGCTTTACGTACATTGGCTCAGAATACTTAAATATAAATTAAATATGAAGGATAAAGGCTCATTAAATGTATCTCGAGATGCATCAGACATGTCTCCTCTACACATGTCACTAGCACAGACAATAGGCCAGCCTGGGATCTAAATGTATACCCATTCTTGGCCCAGCTGCCTCCCAAAATGTCTATGGTTTCCATTTCCTTACAAGGATATTCTTATATTCCAATGGACCAACATGTTGCCACAGGGAATTGGTCCAATGCTTTCTCCATAAGACCTCTTAGTAGCGAAGAGCTAGGAGAACTATAAAAATGTATATTTAAAAATATATTAATTTCCTGGACTATTAGAAGGGCATTCCTGAATTTTATCCACTTGCATCTAAAATAAGAAAGGCATAATGTCAAATTTTGCTCCTGTGCTTTTTTGACAATTAAAATATGTAATGGTATCAAAACATGCTTTACAGACTAAAAACAACCACCTCAAACATTCAGTTTGAAGTGTTTGTACATGACTCAGAATACTTCAGAATAACTTAAGAATCTTGCTAAAAAACAGTCTCAGCCATATACATAATTTAATAACAAATAGTTGTCTATAGGGGGTGAAGCAAGAGTACATACTACTACATAATTCCTTCTTGCCATTTAAGCAAGGTATCTGAGTACTAACTTGCTAATACGTTTAGAAAGTTGTAAAGTTATTGAATGTATATGATCTACAAAGTTACGATCTGTCTCCTGCTAGGATTGAGTTCTAAACTCAGTTTTGAACTCACCCAACTTCAGACAATAGAGCTGATACCTCACATACAGTTTAACCATCAAGCACTTAAACACACACACACACAAATGTCAAGAAAGGCAGACAAATTAGCCATTGTATAAGAGTACTGATTTGCTAAATGCCCCAGATCTTTCTTTTTTACTGAAAGAATCTAAAAATAGAGCATTTTATTATCCTCAATGAAGCTTTTTAAAAAACTGCACTTCACTGAACACAGCTAGGGGAGAAAGGAAAAAAGTTATCCCTGGTTCTTTTAGGTATAGGAAAACAAGCTTTACCATTGCCAAAAGACATGAAGGCTGAGGGAGGCAGTTAAAGAGCAAGCTGTATAATGTCTTCTAGAGCCAAAACCTTGAGATCTAGTTTTAAAAATTAAAAGAGCTAAGCTGTCGCCCTGGCTGGTGTAGTCCAGTGGATTGAGCACGAGCTGCAAACCAAACAACCCCGGTTCGATTCCCAGTCAGAGCACATGCCTGGGTTGCAAGCCAGGTCCCCAGTGGGGGCCACGTGAGAGGCAACCACACACTGATGTTTCTCCCCCTCTCTTTCTCCCTCCCTTCCTTCTCTCTAAAAATAAATAAATAAAATCTTTAAAAAAAAGAGCTAAGCTGTCTTATTAAAAACACTGTTAAGTTATATTAGTTATTTTTCAGATGAAGCACACACTTGGCAGGGTTTAACTTTTAATACAGGCCTGCCCATACCAATAGATACTGTGCTTTATGTAACTTGATACATACTTTACAGAGAAAAAGTAAGGTACAGTCTTAGAAAAATGTCAATAAGTCACTACAGGATTCTTAAAATTTTGCCTTCCATTCTACACAGATTCAGAGAATCTGAAAGCGGTAACAAACATCAGCCACCCTCTAACTCCAATATCCATTATTTATTGATAAGAAAATGAAAATACAAGGATAGGCACAACCAAAGAGTCCAGAAACCAAAATCCAGACTTGCAGGCTGTCAGTACTTCAAACTATTTAAAGATGACTAAAATAAGAATTTGAGAGATAGACTAACAGAGAACAAGAAAATGCCTAAACTTGCCTGGATCCACCTACTAGTACAGAACTTTGATCTTCCCCAAGAGATTAAGTTGTCAATGTTACCTTACAACTCCAATGTTAAGAGCCAAGTGCCTGGACAATAAATGCTTGTGACACCGTAACTGTCTTTAGCATTTAGTTTGACTGAAAATCGTAAAATATCAGTGGTGATCGCAAGCCTTAAGGAGCCCAGAATGACAGAATTACTGGTTCCAATCCTAGGAATTGCTCAGACCACACCCAGCACATTGTTGCCTTGTGAGACAGTGAGTTCCCCATTCAGTGGAAATATTTCTCCAGTAGAGTTGGGCAACTGGAGTTTTCTTGGTGGGTGAGAGTCCATGATTTAAGCACCTATACTTAACAGAGCCAATCCTAGAAATGTATTTTAAAAATCAAATTCAATAGAAATAGAACTCTTGGCAATAAGAGCTGTTTACTTTCTTGTTTTAAGGTGAAGAAACTAAGGTCCTGAAGGGTTACGCATGTGACTTTCTCCAGGTCACTCCACGTTCCCCACAGAATGCCCTTTCCTTTCTTGTAGTTAAACAGAACCCAGGAGTTTGTAAAGTACAGGATCTAAAGATGCTCATATTGTTCGCATATTGGCCTTGTTTAGAACCAAGTTCACGTCTATATAATATAAATATATCTCTAGAAAGACACACCACACAAACTAAGCTAACAATGACATTTACAGATGGTAATACAGAAATCAAGAAATATCAAAACTCTACCAACCAAAAAGGTATAAACACTTCATCACTGACTACCGACCTGCCAGGGAATACACCAGACATTGGAGGAAACATTAGAAAATATTTCTTTTTGTTTTTATTGACTTTTATTAGTAAGAAAAGTTTAAGTGATACTATTAAAAGAAGAGAGGTGTTTAGTGTAGTAAAAAAATAAATAAATAAAACCTTAGTGAAGAATCTCAGATGATGCTTCCAAAACGAGAAAAAAAAAACAACAGATTATTTTAAAAAATCCTTCAAAGTCCCTCAGGTAACTGTCCATTTTATATAGAAAGTGTGATAACCTGCCCATGTACAGGATATTCACATTGTGAAGGTTAAAGAGATTATGACTAATTATATGGAAGTGAGGACATTGAGTAACTTTTTGTACATTATCCAAATTACTGAAACAGGGTGATTTTATTTTCCAAGTGTTAAGCCATACCCACAGGAAACAAGCAGGGCTATTCTACCCTAGAAAAGTGCCTTAGCTAGTCATGCATTCTGCAACAAGTCTCCATGGCAAATTTCCTAACACACACTTCTAAACACAAAGAACTCCTCCTCCAAGTGAGTGGTAATAAATGGGCTCCTGCAACTTCAACTAGAATTATATCCTGCTACTCCTGGGCTCTTTTCATGAGAGGATCAGAACATGATCCTCATCTTGCCATGCTAAAATTGTGCAAGAATTATAAAATCACAGAACTTCTGGAAGGTACCAGCAGCCTTAGATATAATCTAATGAATCCAGTTACTTCATTTTTGCAGATGAGGAAATTGTGACATACACACTAAGTAGAATGACTTGCCCAAGGCCACGCAATTACTCAGTAGCAAGGTCCAGCCAATGATCAAGGGCTCAGACGCACCACCATGAAGCCACAGAAACAGCCTTGACAATCCTAAAACCGTGTACCAGACATAATCTAGGACACGGAGACTTGTGCTCCAGGTTTACATTCTCCAACTCTGTGGCCATGACACATGTACCAGAGGACAACCGTGCACAGTCCCCTCCCTACCACCCTTGTGACTTCATCTCTTTCTCCCCCAGTCAAGAATCTTGGAATATAGGTGATTAAGAGTGACTTTATTACCATAATACAGGAATAACTTTCAATCCTTTTGACAAAATAAACTTTGAAATTTTAATACTAGTAAGTAAGAGCACTTCCTTTAAAACACTTCAGGGTGAACTGTGACAAGCCAGTGCACTGTGACACAAGGTTGAGAAACGCTGTTGCAAAACATAAATAATCACTACAGGTGCAGCAAATGGTATGAACACGGGAATCCCATCAACAATCCTGAGGATTACTACTGACGCTGCCCCCAGCCTCAGATAAAGCCCCTTTCAGCAGGAAACAAACACTGTTAGACTGAACAAGTTTAAACGAGCCTGAAGGAGAAGCAGCAAGTATCCTCTCTCTGGGGCCTTCTCAAATCGGGACAAAGACCAAGCGGTGAGATGGCTGAATTTGGCAAACGCGTGTGGGAATAGCGTTGGAAGTCCAATTCCTGGTTCTGCACCCCCAGCATGGCCTTGAGTCCTTATTTACCCACCGCAACATTTTTAAATGCCTCCCATGGACCAGGCTCTGTGGACTCCAAGTGGGAATAAAATGAAACCCCTGCTGTCAGTTCTGGGGTCTTCAAGTGGGATGCACACACCTCTGAGACAGGTGAAGGCAAAACACTACTGAGGAATAAGAAAATAAAAGACCTTTGGTTAATAATTACAGTCTCATCCCTTAAACTTCCATTCTTGTATTTGTAATTTTATATTTAACACAATGGGTCTTGATGAACATGCTCCAGAAATCTGTAGTCTGTGAACTGAAGTTTGGGGACCATGGATCTGGTCCCATGGTGTGTAACTGAAAATCACTAAAGCTGTGATGGGAGAGCATACTTGGAAAGAGACCTCAGATGAGCCCAAGGTGTCCTGTAAGACGCAGTGGAGCGTGCAGACCCACAGTACCTGACCCTCCTCAACTTGGCTTTTGAGAATCACTGGACTAGCTGGTTTCCCCAAATGCAAACACACCGCCCTTGAAATGCCCTTTAGATGGGGTGGTCATATGCTATATACTTTTGACAGTGAAACGAAGAGTATTAGGGTAAAATAAGGATGTCAAGGTGGAAGAATATTTAACACACTTGCTCACCACTTGTAGCTCAGAAAATGCTAGGATGATGATAGTTTAGGCAATCTAATCTGGACTGGTGCCAGTCACTTTTCTGTTTCCCAAGCCATGAACAATACATTGTCTAATGCTTAAGGTTTAGAATACAGCATTTCACTACCTTCAGTGAATTCTAAAGGAAGATGCTTGATGCTCTACAGAGAGGAGTATGCTCTCATAAAAATGTAATATTTCTTTGAGGTTTTAGGTACTAATGTAAAATAGTCTTTTTTTTATAGGGCAAGCCTACTCATTAAACTCGAGGAATCTGCTAAACAAGGTCTTTACAATGATCAAAACAGTAAAATTATGCTTTTCTATTACAGAGAGGCTCCGGGGAGGTTTCAGGTAAAAGGCAGCTCTCCCGAGTCAATTTCCTAAGTTTCAAGAAGACCTGGGGGGTGGGCAGGCAGGGAAGAGCCTGATCCTCTCTCTACTCAGGTCTTCTTTCCCTCACTTCCCCTTATTTCCATTACAACTTTCCCACTGAATGTGCCTTTGTGGGCAAACTGTTCTTCATTACAAAGTGAACTTTTTTCAGTGTAAAGGTAAATTTCACCATACTGAAGGGAAATGTCTTCAAATACATAACTAACCTCTGAGACTGGGGGGAAAAAAACCTGAGAAAGGGCCTGGAGGCTAAAGAATGAGACAGGTTCCGAGGCAATAACCCATACTAGAGGGCAGCAGAACATGTCCCACTACCCACCTGGAAATACTATACCTCTCGGGCCTGCAGAGAAAGGGTTTCTTCACCAGATCTGTTTTCCCTTTAAAACTGTCTATTTCCAAGAGGTCCCTTTCAGTAGCTATAAGGTAAAAGGAAATTCCCTTTACAGCAGGGCCTCTCGGAATCCCGTTTTCTCTCAGTTTTTTCACTGCTCTAGATTTAATCACCCAGCTGGCCATGCAACACAAGAACAAGAGCATACAGCAAGCCCCGCACTCAATTACCTTATTCTTTCTCTATTGGTGGCATTTGCCAATGCCACCTCCAAGACAGATTTCAGATACCTCTTCTTTTCTGAAGGGAATGTCTAAAGCTCTCGGGTCCCCATTTGAGGAGGGAGATTTTAAGTCAGAACCATGTGAGTGTTTTCCCACCGCAGGCAGCCCAAAAGGAAAGTTCTGCTGGCCACGGTACAACAGAAAACTGCTGCCTACCTTTCCAACTGGGCAGAACATATATGCTCTGCAACTTTTTCTTCCAACATCCTGTCCTTCAGGTTAGAATTCCTTCTTGAAAACGTCTTGTTGGGTAAGAAGAGTATTTTCACCAAGAGAAACCTGCAATTTCCCCCTCCTTCTCCCTCATTTTGGCCTGGTTTCCCAGCCCACTCCAGAGCCCTAGCGTTTGTCCAGAGTGGAACTAGACCGAGGTGCCAGGTTGCTCTACCTGGGATAGGGCCCAACTGGAAGGAGGTTCGCCCTCAGATATAGGTGTTGCTTCTCCCCACATGCTGGAACCCAGGAGGTTCCAGGTGCTTCCCCAAGAAACGTGCCTGCATCTGCAGACTTAGGCCAAGTCCTAGGCGCCCTTACCCGGCCGACTGCAAACCTCTAGCCAGCTGAGCAGGGGCCCGCGTGAAATGGGAAGGTCGCGCAAAAAGGGTGCCAGGGGCAAGCGTTTCCAGATTCTTCCCTCCTTCTTGGCCCCAGATACCGAGACACACTTGGTGGTGGAGGGCGGGGGGTGGCTGTGCGCGAAAAGTCTGTAGAAAGAGCTACCTCCGGTTCCGACACAGACTGGCCAACTCTGGAAAGACCGCGGCGCCGGAGTTAGTGCCAAGCACCCACACACACAGGTGACCGGCGCCCCCTCCCTTCCTCGAGACTTAAGGGTGGGGTAGACTGACCACTGGCTCCGCCTCCCCCCACCGACCCCTAATCCTCCTTCCTCGGATCCCGCTCCCCCCGCACCCCGTCCGCCCCCGCCTCCCGCACTCACAGCGCTAGGGTGAAGGCGCTGAGCCCCTCCGGCACGGACGTCAGCCCCTTCCCGGAGCAGTCCACCCGACGGTCGCCGTCGCAGCTGCAGGGCGCTGCGCAGAGAGGCGGCGCCGCGCCGCTGGGCTCCGTGGAGCAGCCCAGCCCCAGGGCGAGGAAGCACAGCAGCCCCAGCGGGCCCGGCATTTCTGCGGCAGCCTCCCGAACCGGCCTCTCCCGCGGCGCCGCTCGCTCCGCGCGCCTCCGCTGCCCTCCGCCGCCCCACGCCGCCCTGGGGCGGCCGGCCTGCGGGTTGGAGCCGCGGCTCTCCTGTCTCGGCGGTCGCGCGGGCTCGGCCCCTTCAACAGTTCGTGGCAACAGCGCAGGGACGCGGCGCTCCGGAGTTTCGCCCTTCCCGCTGCTCCATGGAAGCACAGAGGCAGCCCTGCTCCTCTGGCGGCTCAGACCAGCCGGCCGGGCCGGGCGCAGCTGCGGAAACCGAGCTCTGCCATCGCACCCGCCTCCCAGTTCCCGGCCTTTCGCAGCAGCCGCTTTTCAAGGTTGCGGACCGCAGACTTCAGCCATGCCGGTCCCTCGCCCCAGCCCCCGCCCGGCTCTCGCACAAACACCCGGGATCTTTCTCGCTCGCTTCGCTGCCGCGGCTCAATCTCCTCCCGTCCTTTTCCCTTCTAGGGTTGCACGCTCGGGTTCCCAAGCCCCCAGCCGCTGGGTTATGCAAATCACTTAGGTACATGCAAAACTAACCCTTCTCCTGGAGCGCCATTGGCCCGGGGAGGTCTCGAGCTCATTACTATGCAAGAAGTGTAGCTGCCATTGGTCAAGAGGGGGACCAGAGGGGCGTGTTTATCGGGTCTGAGTGACAAGGTTGTGGTGGTGGTGGTTCAAGGCAAAAATCCCTGACTTGGCTCTATTTGTGTGGCAGGTTGTGGGTTGAAGGTGGACGGATGTAAAGACATGAAGTCTAGTTTTTTCCCTCCCCCACCCGTCTTCCTCCCTCTGCAGAAATTGGATCTCCTAAATTGGATGACCTGAAAAAATAGAAGTTGCCTCCAGCGTTCAGTTAAGTTTCAAATGACTCTCCACTGTTAAACGGGTGAGGACTTTGGAAAGGAACTATGCAAATAGGGGGGGAAAAAGATTTTGAAGAGGAGAGAAAAAGTCTCCTTTGATCTGACGTAAATATTTGGGTTTTAGGTATATAGCAAATGAAAAGTGTACCTCCACAAGCCTCTCACGTCATCTGAGATCGCTATACCTATCTTGATGTGTACTTGGTAGCTAAATCTTAGTAATTCTGTACCATCTAGGATACAGAATTTTGGTGACCGAAATTCAGACTGCTTTCTCACACACTTTAAAATCCTAAAACATGGGTATTTATTTTGTAAGGATCAAAAGAGTTGATATTTCTGAATACTGAACAGTTTCTCCAGACAACAAAAGGTTTGAGCGCTAATGCTCAGAAGCCAGCAGCAACTTTGATGTTAATTATCAGCATTCCTTCCTCTTGTGGCCTTGTGTGGCTTAATAGACCCCACAGAATCATTATTTGTATCAAATACTGCTTTATGAGCACCTCCTTTCTTGCTTTTTACTATGCCTTTGGGTTGTTTTACTCTATATTAAAGACATTTTCATGAGTAATTTAAGGCAGACAAGGTTAAAAATGTCACTGTCATAAAGTTGACTGCTCATGTCATGAAAGTCAAAAAAAAAAAAAAGAAATGAAAACAAGTTGATGCAGACCTAAACTGAAACATTTTCATTTTTGCATTCAGGCATTTGTCTTTAAAAACAATGCCTTGATTGGGCACATGGCTAACATACAACAAATTTGCTTATATGCTAGAGAATTAGCGTATACAGATACGCCTTGACTTCACACTTTAGAGATTACATATTTCTTCTAATTGTAGGTGTTAAAGAGAACTTAAAGATAGATGGACAGCCCTCTGGCTTTATAGATAAGCAATCTGAAACACTCAGATACTGTGCTCAGCCAGAGATCGTCACAGCAAAACTCTCTTCTGGCTTCTAGCTTCTTGTCTGGTCCCCTTGGAGCCTCCCTTATGTTGGCTTCCATTGTCTAAATCATTTCCATTATTTTCTAGCAACTCTCATAAGTAGGTGAAGTGAGGAAAAATGGTATATTTGGGTTCTTTAATTTTTTGCTGTTTTTAAGTAACAATTTTAGACTATACTGATTAATTTTATTTTGCCAATTAACTCATTTCCTTTCTTTCCAAGTTGTAGTTTTCAAAGTTTATAAGCATAAAAATCACCTGCAAAGTTTGATTTAAAATGCAAAGTGATCTAGGCCCTGACCAGATAGCTTGCTTGACGAGAGCATTGTCCCAATCCACCAAGGTCACGCATGGGTTTAATCCCCAGTCAGGGCACATACAAGAATCAACTAATGAATGCGTAAATAAATGGAACAACAGAATCAATGCCTCTCTCACCCTTACCCTCTCTCCCTCCTGAAAATCAATAAATTAAAAAAAAAGGAAAGTGATTTAATAGGGCTGGAGTGTAGGATCAGCATTTTGATGTACATTACATGGATGTGATACAGATGGTCCATGAACCACACTTAGGGAAATGTATTCTTTACTTTCATGGAATAAAAGCTTAGGGCTGGCAACTTAGGTGAAAGGAGAACGTTAGATTTAGGAGAAAGGAGAGATGCAGATTTTATTGAGGAATAAATTGCTTGTGTCCATCAGATGCAGGTAAAAAAGGAGGATTCAAATTTGCAACTTGTGGAAGACAGATATCAGGAGCCGAGGATGTTGGTAGAAAAGACGTAATTTCTGTCAAAGTGTTAGTGTTTCTTCCAGTTGCTACATTACATGTGCTTTGCATTAAAGATAATAGGAAATTAGTCTCCACTTTTTAGATAAGATGTCCTAAGAGAGCAAAACAAACTAATTTTTGAGATACACTCCCAGATAACTAGAAAAAACAATCAGCTCTTACATAAACCATAAGAACCTAGAAAGATATAGGAATGAATCAAAATTTGATGGCAAGTAAGAAGCAAATGTAATAGAGACTCTGGCTCCAGACTGGTTCCTCTTTCTAGTTTTTCATGACTCTTGCACGAGTGACTTTGTAGCATCCACTGGCTAGATCACAGGACGTGGAGCCCGAATGCTGTGTTTCTGCATATACTGCAGGGTGCTTGGGGGCATTAAAGAAGGCACCCACTTTGGGTCATGCTCACCTTGTTGGTTTTGTTCTAGGGCACAGGCTTGTTGCCTAGAGGACAAGCTGAACTTTGGTCCCACTCACCCCCTCACCCAAGCACTCTCGTAAACATAGAGCCTGCACAAGTGTGTGCAAAAGCAGTACCTGCTAGGTGAATGCACGCAAGATGCTCCATTGTGGAAACAAACAATTGGGAGACTAGGGAGAGGGGGGCCTCTCTGGCAGTGCTATATGATCGATTGGATTCAAATCCCTCGAGTATATCGAATTTTACTTTTTATGAAATATTTCCAATTTACAAAAAGACCAAAAAATCTAAGTTTCCAGCAACCAGCCAAAAAAATAAAATGTTACAAATGAAATTGAAGCTCCTTTTGTACCCCTCCCCAATCATATTCCATTCTTTCTTCTTCTCCTTCGGAAGAAAGTAAGCCTTTTCCTAAATTTTGTAGTTAATCCCCATGCATATGTTTATGCTTTTCATATGTGTGTATCCCATAAACAATATATAGTATCATTTTGCATATATAAATAATATAATTCTGTACTCTTCTGCAGCTTGCTTTTTTCACTCAACCTGTGAGCTTTATTCATAGTCATGAAATATGTGGCAACAGTTAATTCATTTTCATTATTATGTAGTATTCCATTTAAAAATTTTCATTGGCCATTGCTCATCAATATTAAATTCATTTCTATTTTTTCTAACAATGCTACCATGAATAAATATTCTTGTACAAGTGTCCTTGTTCATTCACAGATGCAAGGGTTTCTGTAAAATGTATTATGTATCTGTGTGTCTGAGCGGAATTGCTGATTAATAAATTATGTGCACTTACCATTATGGGATATCATCAAATTGCTCCCCACAGTGACTTAACTTGGCCCTGGCCAGGTAGCTCATTTGGTTATAGCATTGTCTTGATATGCCAAGGTTGTCGGTTTGATCCCCAGTCAGGACACATAGAAGAATCTACTAATGAATTGCATAAGTAAGAGCAACAGCAAATTGATGTGTCTCTCCCTTTTTTTTTCTCTCTCTCTCAAATCAGTTTTAAAAGGTGACTGTACTTATTTGTGCTTTCTTCAGCAGAGAATAAGAAACCCAATTACTCTACATCCTTCCAACAGCTGATATTGTAAGACTTAAATATTTGCAAATCTGATACCTATGAAATGAAATCAAAGTGCAGTTTAAATTTTTTTTTCTGATGACAGCTGCATCTTCTCATATACTTAGTGGATATTTGGCATGCTCTCCTATGCTCGCCTATTTGTTTTCTATTAGGTTGTTCATATTGTTTTTATTGTATAAGGCCAGGTGGTAAATATTTGGGGGCTTTATGGACCATACGGTCTCTATCACAACTCTTCAACTCTGCCACTGAAGCATGAAAGCAACCATAAGTAATACAAACACAAATAGATGTGGCTGTATTCCAATAAAACTTTTTTTCTTTTTTTAAAAGCACATGTTGCACTAGTTCTGGCCCCTGGACCATAGTTTCCCAACCCTGTTTTATAGGTGCTGATCCTTTATCACAATCTGATTATTGAAAACCATTTTCAGGATTATGGAAAATCAATGGAATGGACCTCAAAGGTGACTGCCTTTTTCTGCAAGTTGAGATCAAGTGCTTCAAACTTCCAGTCTCCATGGTGAGCTCATGCTGAAAATTATATTGCAGAATGGGTCCAAAAGAGCTTTAAATACCCCTCTTTCTGGAACGAATGGCCCAGAAGTTGTCCTGATCCCTTAGGGTTTATCATACATTTCATCCAGAAGGCACCCCAGATATTTGACCCGATGCAGTCACATGACCTGTGAAAAGCAGCGGTTGCCTTTATAAAAGCATAGTGCCAAACCCATCCCCTAAAGTTAAAAGCTGAACATGTATATTAAAAATATGTAAATAAGTGGTGCGGGGGATGGAGACAACTGTACTTGAACAACAATAAAAAAAAGTTTAAAAATTAAATAAATTAAAAAAATAAAAATGTGTAAATATATACATATATGTGAATATCTACATGCACATACACATATGTAAACATTTAAAAAATTATAGATTCGAGGGGATATAGAAAGAATATCAGGTCTAATCGGACATCTAATATGCATCTAATAATTGAGTCCACAGGTAAATGCTATTGTTTCTATGCTCAGATGACTCCACATCTGTTGTATTTAGGGCTTCGGGATGGAGGAGCTCCCATATTGGGCCGCAGAGGCTTGCAGTCTTAAATAGGTGCTTGTACTGGTATTTTTCTTCTGAGTCTCCACGTCCCTAGAGAGGTCCTACTGTGCACAGGAAATAGCACCTATTTTTTAGGGATACTTCAAAATAACAACAATCATTCTGAAGCACAAAAAATAACAATATGAAATGGTTAGCAAAAACATCCTTTTAAGCTAAACCAGTGATTGAATTTGCGCTTTAGGGCCCTCTCCCCTCCACTCTGCCTGGTGCTTGGACAAGGTTTCAGAGGGGTTCCCAGCAGCAAATGCCACTCGTGCAGAACAGACGGAACTTCAGGCTATGAGGATGGCAGTGAGGCTTCCGATGGGACTGGCTGAAGGCCGTCCTTGAAGACGGCCCTTTTCAAAACACCACTCAAATTTTTTTTAGTCTCCTGACATGCTGTGAGACCCTGAGGCCAGATACCTTTTTCATTACGTCTGGAGACCCACATGGACCTCAAATTTCAAAACATTAGGATAAATATCAGAAATAGGCTCCTATGTATGCCTAACTCTTTCTAAATCTGATTTTCTCTCCCTGATCTTTCCCTTTCCAATCTAACCCAAGTGGAGAATGAGACTCAAGGGAACTACTGCTGAGTTACAGAACCACATATGGATCCCACAGTCTGAGTGCAGAAACGACTGGTGAGAAACAGAACGAGGCACAAAAAAAAAAATCTATGAGTGTTAAAGAAACCAGATGTTGTAACAGAAAAGTAAAGGTCGAAAAATCGTGATAGAAAACTGGGAAGATGATCGCCTAGTCACGCTGAGAATTTGTTAAGAGGACCAAAGTATCAACACAAAGTTCCATCATGGAATTGGGTTCCTTTTCACACCCTCAAAATTCCAAATAAAACTTTCAGCATTTTTTTGAAATACCTTAGTGTAAGACAATTATTTCAAGGAACTACATGCAAACTCTGTGTATTCCGTGCACAAAAAAATGTGCCTGCAGAAAAACGCCCTTGGGGTGGTTCTGCTGCTGCAGCTGAAGTGTTCTGGAAAGCTCTTGTTCATCTACATTGACATATTTGGAAAGAAATCTAGAAGAGAAGGCAATAAGAGATGTCAGACTCAAAGAGAAGTTGTGGTAGGGTGTGGAAAGAAGACATCACATTCTGTGAACTACCTTTTCCTGACCTAGATGCCTGATGCCTCAAAAAAGACACCATAAACCTTTCTTGTTGTCTAGTGACAGCTACCATGAGTGTCTTCAAATGAAGGGACTCTGGTGGAAATTAGAATGAAACTATTAACAATCTCCACTTTTGAAAATGTCTTTTAAAGTCATTTTCAAAATAAAATAAAAATCCGAGGTAGTGCTTTTAAAAGTACAAGCAAACTACCTCTGTCATTTTCAACACACACCTTGGAAAGGAGCAAAGCAAACTGTGGAGACTAGACCAACAGTGCTGGATGTTAGGATGATGCCAAAAATGCTATTCTTGGGGCCTGGTGGCAAAGTTTGATTCATTCTCTCCCTCTCTCTCTCTCCTTCCTGTTAGTGTTAGATACATGTATCCATTTCATAGAACATTATGAGGAAATGTTTTTAAAATTTCAATACGAAAGAGAAAATGGAGGACCTTGAGGTAGAAGAGAAAACATTATAATAACTTTGCCAGTTTGCTCCCTTTGTTTCAAAATAACATACACTTATAGAGCTTTTCGACATTTTTTATTGTGTTCTTCAAGGAATGTGTACCATATTTACCATGTTATCTATACCTCAGAATCTACTCTTGCTGGTGCCTGAAGAGTTTAGATTCATTCAGGCTAGTCTGCATGTACATTGCCTGGGGAAGGTTTTTAAATCAGGCATGCCATCTCCATTGATTCTGATATAGTAGGTCCAGGATGGGGCCCTGGATCTTAAGTACCCTGACTCTGATGTAGCAACCCGCCCCCGCCCTTGTCAAAGCATGACTCTCTGCTAGAAGATTGTGCGAGTTTTGGTCCTTTGAGAAGCAGTCACCTATATGGATTACTCAAGGGATTAGGGGACATGTTTGTGAGGAAACATGGGGAGGAAGCTGAAGGGAACTTCTAGAACCATGAGACCAAGATGCAGTTGGGACTCTGCATCAAGGAGAGAAGAAAGGAGAAAAGGTTGTTGGGTGAGTTTTAGGCTGCACTACAGTTCTGTCCGAGTTCAGCAAGATGAAGTCAGCCCTCAGAGGTGTCCCCTGTCTCCTGAGCAGGCTTGACTTAGTGCCTCTGTTGTGCTCAGTCAATGACAGGGACCAGCGAGCAGGAAATGCGGTAAAGAATTTTCCAGCAGAACTGTTAGTTGGTTAGTCTCCTGCATTCAGAAATCTGAGAGGTACTTTTTCATGACAGCCTCAGGATATAGGACAAGACACCAAGTCCCTTTCCCCAAGCAGCTTACAAACAGAGAGTTCGAAATTTAGGGTGAGGAAGGACCATAAGATTAGTTCCATCATCTGCCTAAGACCAAAGAATGCTCAACAGCATCTCTGTTACTCTTAGATACGTTTAGGGTTAGTATATTCACATGCCACTGGTAGGAGAGTCCACCTTTGGGCAGCTCTGGCTGTTAGGAAGTCCTGCCCTATGTTGTGCCCAACTCTTTTCTCCGTGATACTTTGAAAGTCCTCAGAGATAGAAGGAACTTTGGAGATCACGTGTTAAATCTCGTTTACCAGTGAGAAACCAGACCCACAGAGGATAACTCAATTACCCAAGGCAACACACCTACTTATTGGCTGGACTGGAGCTAATATCTAGGTCAATTGCTCTCTCTACTCTCTACTTGGTTTAATTTGTATCTTTAATTCTTATGGAAAAAAGAAAAGTTTTGATGAATTCACTATCAGACAAAGCAAGTTAATTGCAATGCCTCAGATGGTCTTTGGTTCAGTCAAAAGAATTTGCCATGTGCCCTATTAAGAATGACTTTTCTTGTGATCAAACATTCTATTTGAGGTCAGGTAATGTCTAGGAGTTGTAAAGCCCAAAATATCCAGTCAACTAAAGTTGTTCACACTTAGTAGAAGGACCAAAATAATACTAAATCAATTTTTCTCCCCACCTCCGAAACTTATACTGAGTGGTAGATAGATTTTCATGTAATTTGGTAATTTATATAGGTTTGTATTATTTTCTTTTAGAGTATGTTTGAAAAAAATTTATTTCCACATTTACAAAGCTTTGTATTTCATAAAATACATTTAAATATTGCTTTTGAGTTTGCAAGACAAGATAGTACGTTCTTTAGTTAGCCATTCTTTATTTAGATTGCTAGAAAATTCTAAAACAGAAACAATAGCACTTTAGTGCCACCTTGTGGTAAAACATAAAACTGTGTAATAAATCTGTAAGGCTCTACATATTTACAGAAGGCAGTGGGGGCAGGGCGGGGGAGGGAAGTGTGCAGGTGTTAACTACCCCCACTCCTCAATCAGCTTTAGAGGAAAAATATTCATCGCATATGATAAGTTGCATTTGAGTATTTTAATCAAATTCTGCCAATATTTGCAAATTTAGAAAATTATTTAAATGGTCATTTAAAAACCGCGTTTTAATTTTAACAGCCATTCTGCTCACAAAATTATTTATATGTTCCTATTTTTACCTGGCTGCTGGGACACCGCATTTTCTGAGCCCTCCTTCTACCTCCAAGGCTGCCCCTCCTTGGAAACACTCCATGGGGGATGGGGCGAGGATCTGATGAAGAGGCACCTTTGTCTCTCACCTGCCTGTCACCACTGGAAGGAGTAAGCAAGCTTTGCCTTTATGGTGTGGGGATGATAATTCAGTCATGGTCCAGAGCAGGGGGCTCAGTCTCGTCAAATTTGAGGAAGCACATTTTCTTCTCACACCTCCCCAGTCTTTAATGGTAGGTAAGCTCCACAAGGCAAGGGCATCGTTTTGTGCTCTGCTGTACCCCTACGTACCCCAGAACATGATTGGCACAAGGCAGACATTCAATAAATACGGGTAGTATGAATGAATACGTAATACGGATATTTTGGTCCCTATCTGCCAACTCATTTATTTCCTGCTGTATTCAGGACCACAGAGAGGAAGAGAGATACTATTTTATTGGGCTCTGTCAAAAACTTCAGTCTCCCCCAGATATTCAGATGAGTGAGTTCTTCAACTCTACCATGCAGGTTTCCCTTTAACTGTCATGTCTGTCCTCAGAAAGACCTTTTCTGTCCTCCCTAACACAACATTCCTGCATTCTTTCAGAGTGTCCTCTCACCAATATTGCCTACTATGTACCAGGCACTGTTCTCAGCTCTGGAATATGGGACAGCGAGCAAAACAGGGTCCTGCCTGCCCACAAACTGTGTATCATCTTGGGGAAGGCGTGGGCTCCCCCAACAGAACAGCTGGTGTAAAACCTGTCATGTTAGAGACCTCCGAGGAGTAGAGACCGAGGGATGGGGTGCGAGGGAGAGCCGGAGAGGGAGACAGAAGCAGGACAATGCAGGGTTGGGTGGGTCATGGTGAAGTGCTTAGATTTTTATTCTAACTGGGGTGGGGGAGCAATGGACACAATAAGGATAACTGGTAGAAAGGGATCATCAGCACAAAATAGGTGCTTAATCATAGTGCTAGTATTTAGTGAGCATTGCAAATATTATGGGGAGTGCAGTTGATGCTGTGTGGAGGGTCCAAGGAAAACCACAAAGCTCAGATGTGAGCCCATGATCCTGAGTCCACCTCGGACAGCACAGGAGGAGAAGCGACTATGGGGTCACTGGGTGTGAACCTTGACAGTGACTTAATGTTCCCCAGCTTTATCTTCCTGTGGCTCTCCAGCCCTCCCACCCTTTCAGAGGGTAACGCTCACCGCCTGACACTCATCACCACCTAAAACTATGTTGTTGCTCCTCTGGCTCTCTCACCACATTATAAGCTCATCAGCAGGACTCTGACAACTTTCTTCATCCAACTTTCTCATTGTCATTGCTTTAATTAATTCCTCCTACCATTCTTAAGCAGTTATTAAAATGTTATTTTGTTATTTTTTCAAATCTTTTGCTATGGCTATATATAATTCACTCAAATCGATGCCATTCTATAGCATTTGAAGCTTAGAATTTTAAAATTACCACAATCTACCCATAACTTCTAATTTGGTGATACAAAGTAATCCAATAGGTAGAAGGTGGTATTTTCCATGTGCTAATGCAATCTAATGGGGTGCCTAAGTACTGGAGAGAACATACCAACTTGAAAATGCCTAAGTAAATACTGACATAATACACTGGTTAAATTTATTCTGCCTTTTTCATATGTGAACACAGGGCTCTAGCTTAAAAAAGAACACTTAAACAAAAAGCCAAGGAACCTAAACAATATAATGAATGAGAATAGAAAAGTAAAGGCACACTGTGGCATTGGGAGAAAAGGGCTTTAAAGCAAATGGGAAGGTGTGGCAAAGGGGCAACTCAGGGTCCGCCGGTCTGCTTGAACCAGAGCAGTTCTGGTTACCCCATATTAGGCTTTAGCTGAAGAGAGAACTTCTCCAATGAATAAAGAAAATTTTTGAAAAATTGGAAACCACCTCTCTCTCATAAGGATACAATCAAGGAAACCAGGACTCAAGGATCATGTGTTAAGTGGAAGAATTGTTAGCAAGTTCAGTGTTCCTTCCACTGTACTATGTCATTGCCGTTATTTCTAATTTCAAGTTACGCAATGGACATTTTAAAAATCAGATCTTGGTCAGCAGCACACAATTCTTCTTCATGAAGTTCTAGTTGCAACGTCCAACTAACAAAAATCTTCATTTTTTAAAATCAGAATTAGCCACTGTACATATTTCAGCTACTTGCAATGTATTTTTACATAGAGCAAGAAAAAAATTAAACTTCATCGTTGTCCTCCACAAATGGGTCTCGTGATGTTAATGCAGTAAGGTGGTAAAAGGTTGACGAAGGAATTATCCCCTTAGCATCTTGGTTCTTCATTGGACATTTAATAAGATCAGCTGGTGAATTCTGCGTCTAGCTTAGGCATGCATTCTTGTTTTATTTACTTAATTGAAAACGGTCCCACTGCAAGTTCTTGACCTACCTATGGAATTGTGGAAAGTCAGTCAAATCCACAGTGTGTAACAGATCGCCCTACTAGGTTTTAGGCACTGCGTAACTTGATGGGGGAACAGATGTAAATGACACATTTGTGATCCACCTGTCATGTGGAATCTAATTAGGAATTAAATTCTAATGGGGAAGACCCAATAAAGCACATGATTTGAACAAGGTGCCACCACATCAACAGAGGGTGAGAAGCCTGCCTTTAAATGGGAGTGGACGGAACGCCTCACAGAGGTGGTGACTTGAGCTTACTCCTGACTGGGAGCAGCCGGCCAGAGGAAGAACCAGAGAGAGAGAGCCTTCCAGCAAGGGGAATTTGGTGGGCAGCGGGATGAGGTGAGGCTTAGGAAAAAACGAACTATGCAACCTTTTAAATCATGGCAAGACAGTTAGATTTTATCCGCAGGACAATGGAGAGTCTTAAGGACGGAGCAACACAATGGGTTCTAGCTGAATTAATGCATCAGGCACATGGACCTTAACGAGCCAGCAGGAGCGTGTAGAGGGTGAAATACCCCTGGCCAAAGACAAAATCTCATCACATCCTACGTGGGGCTAATGCCACTGCAGAAACGTCTCTCAGTGATGAATCTTCTCCTGCCACTGCCAACTCCTGCAGTGTCCTTGGGTTGGGAAAGATACAGCCCTGCAGTAACCGGCACCTGGAAACGAGGCAGCTCAGCTCTGAGAGGCCGGTGAGCCACAGTGGCCACGTGCAGGTATGAGTGCAGTTATAGTTGCACAGGTGTCAGACACATTTCAACTGTGGGAAACAAAGAGCCCAGCATTCCTCTTACCCCCAAAGGCCAGGAACCTTGGTCCTTTCTTGACACAAACCACTTTGACTGAAACCTTAGTGCACAAGGGGGAAGCCACATCATTTTTGATGCCACTGGAATGTAAATTCTCTTACACACTACTTTTCTGGGGTTGCCATAACGAAGTACCACAAGCTGGGTGGTTGAAATAAAGACAAATTTGTTTCACAGTTCCAGAGGGTTTTAGTTCAAGATCAAGGTGTCCTCAGGCTTGGTTCTTTTTGAGGACTGAGGGAAAATCTGTCCATGCCTGTCTCCTTGCTTCTGGTAGTATGCTGGTAATCTTTGGCATTCCTTGATTTGTAGAAGCATCACCCCAGCCTTCACCCTGTGTCCATGCCCACATTTCCTTTTAACAAGGATACCATCTATATTGGATTAGGGCTCGCCCTAATAATTTCAGTTTAACCTTTCTCTATAAAGACATTCTGGGGGTTAGGACTCCAATATACTGGTTTATTTTTTTGAAGGGGTGATCCAATTCAAGCTGTAATACCTTGAAACATTAAGTCAAAAATTAATTATCTAAATCCTGGGCCCAAAGTGTATCATATAGAGATCCAGGGAGAAAAAAAACTTCCCTGTCTGTTTCATGCTTTCAAATTAAATTTTCCAAATAAGGAAAAAAAAAAAAACAAAATGAAAGGTTTGGTTGTTACTTGCTGATGCAATGTAAATGATGTTTAATACTACCATAAAAATGAAACTCAACTGCAGCTAACAGGTATATTTTCTTTTTATCCAATTTAACAATTCCAGAGATAAGAAATTAGAATTCTTCCATACTTGTTCCTAAAGAAAACTTTGTAAAAGGACCAGGTCTTAACTGTGTCCAAAATATGTCTGCAGCTGGTGAGACTTAGGAAAGCTCTCACACACACCTTGTTGTCACTTCAGCACTTGTTCTTTTAAAAAGTTTAAAACCAAAGGAATAAAATCGACAAATGGGCTCCGTACAAAATTACCTCTTGCTCTTTATAAAGACTTCATCAGGTGGAGGTTTTCTGCCACCACAGAAATAAATGTACAAAACTTCAGTCACCACTTCATTATACATACACATTTTAAAGATTTTATTTTTAGACAGAGAGGGAGAGGGAAACATCCATGTGTAGTTGCCTCTCGTCCATCTGCCACTGGGGACCTGGCCTGAAACCCAGGCATGTGCCCTGATCTGGAAATCAAACCTATGACCCTTTGGTTTGCAGGTCAGTGCTCAATACACTGCGCCACACCAGCCAGGGCCACTTCATTAAAACCAGAATAATCACTGATAGTGAATATAATAGACTAGAATTGGGACACTTAGAGAATGGGTAATCTGGTTTACTGAAATTCTGAAGAAACTAAGAGACCTAACAATAAATGCTTTCTGTTGTACCCGTGGTTGCTTGGTATATTTCATGCTTTTTAAAAACTCATGATGGTGAATTGTACCTTGTACTGTCAGACACACACTGCAACAATCCACTGTCTCTAGAGCTGGGTAATATTTTCCCCACAAATTGCTTTACTGATTGAACAAAATTCCTAATGAAACTTATATTCAAGTAATTTTTCATTGTGTATGTGAGACTTCAACCCTCCACTCCCCAAACCTGATTTTAGAATTCTAGTTCATTCACAATGGACAGGTATCTGGAAACTCTTCCTGAATCCTACATCTTTTAAAGCGTTCAAGCACAAAATGTTCTTTTTTCTAGGCATCAAAAATAAGAATGTGTTGATTTTAACTACTGGCCACAATGTCTTCCTTTAGTTAGTAAGATGCTGATGCTGTTTTACATGAAACAAAAATAAGAATGTGTTGATTTTAACTACTGGCCACAATGTCTTCCTTTAGTTAATAAGATGCTGATGCTGTTTTACGTGAAAGTCATAGCAAACACAAAGAGCACTACTATGCCAGGCATCTAAGGGGCTTAACAAATATCAATGTAACACTCAGGGCCATGCTTACTACACATGGCAGCTGTGGGCACGAAGGTGCAGGGAGGTCAAGCAACTTGTGCAAGGACACAGTTAACAGTGAACCGAAGAGTTCCACCAGGGCGGTGAGGCCCCAGATCGGGCTCTCAACCACTTACCATGCTGCTTCTCTTAAAATAACACCATAGTTTTCTTCTGCAGTTATATTTTATGAAAGACAAAGCAAAACACAGGAATTTGAAGTTTCATTCCATTAACCCACACAGATTCTGCTTTTACCTCATTTAAAAGTTGCCTTATACATAGCTTTCAAAAACACACCGGTTGTGCAGTTACATCAACTTTTTCAAATCCAAAGAACAAGAACAGAATACAAATTTATTTTAAATAAGCCTCAGAGTCAGAATTGATAAAGTCATCTATTAAAAAAGTGTTGAATCCATTTTGGATATTCTTCTTCTTTACCTCAAACTACAGAATTAAAGTAGATGCATACCACTTGTTAATATTTTTAAAAACAATGTCCAGATACAAATCAGTTTGAAAGTTCTTGAAAATTTGTAAGTGATTTGTTTTTTTCCCACTATCTAACTATAACAGAACTGCATTAACCTTTGAAATAACACTATTAGTAAAATTTTGGACAATAAAAAGTATAAAACCAGATTGTTAGCAGAGGAGACAACAAAGTGTAAGTTAGAAAATCCATAAACATACATTTATTCAGTAAATACAATTACTAGAGTCCTTAATATTTTAATGACCATTCCGCATTATAAAATATTCACAACATGTATTCTTTTAAGTCTACACCAAGTCATGCTGATATTCTTTCCTGATAAGCCATAGCCATTTCTTCTATTAAATGCTATAATATCCATTTAAATTGTAAACGAAGTACTTTAGCCAAACTATATTAAGTACTTGAACAATATAACTTTCAAAAATTTAGAAGACAGTAATTTTGTTAAAACATTTGAATTATCCAACCCCAAAGAACTAGGCCACTATAATCTAGTATACTGCTAATAAAGTGGCCGTGTTAAGACAGCACATAATTATCAGTGACATTATTTCTCATCTGCAATTTTTAAACATGCTTTCTCAAACAATAAACATTTACCTTTTTAAGTTTTAAAAAGGGAAAGGGAGTAGAAAGATGACAGACATTAAAAATTTATGTTTAAACTACTAGCAGATCTTATTTATTAAAAAAAAAAGGTAGACTATAATTATTTCCCAAATAAAGAATGCCATGTACCTTTTATTCCTAAACAAATTAAGAAATATAACCAATCATCGTATTTCCTGCTACTTAATAGTAGCTGTAAATTATTGTATTCTGATACTTCCAAACATAGTCCAGTGTAATTAGAACATTTTGTAAAGGGGAAAATTAGTGGTTCTCAACCCTATGTGTCCTTCAGAACCACCTGGAAAGTTTGTAAAGAAAAAAAAATGAGCATCTGGCCCCATTCTCAGAGACTATGATTTAGCTGCTGTGGGATAGGACTCAGGTATCAATCTTTTTTAAAGTTCTGCAGGGTATTTTAATAAGCTAAGGTTCAAAATCACAGTTAATCGATTTTGAAATATCAAAAAAATAAAATAAAGGAAATTGAGGAGAGGCGATAATTCTATTTATAATTTATAAATCAAATATCTATTATATATTTACTAATGTGCCTAGTTATATTCATGAATCATACACTTATTAATGAAAAACTCCTTCATTTCCTCACAATACCAAACCACTACTATACATCTTTGCCATTGAATGATTGATTTTTTCTACAGTCAGAATTTAAAATTCTGGGATACACTGTGAAAACTGCTTTAATGAAAACAAACTAATGCTATTCATGCTCAACAGTAGCAAGCAAAACTACTGTTATTTGGCTCCTTTAAGCTATCTTTAAGAATTATAAATAAGTGCCAACCCACACAAAGAACAGATTGTGGATTACTGTAAAAGAAAAAAATAGCTTACTCAACTTATTAAGTTTCAACACCAAAAAAATTTAACTTGGCTGCAAGTTCTGAAACAGCTGAGATACTGAACCAAGAAGCTATAATTTATAATGAAATGTTGACACGCCCTTAAAAGCTACTGCAGCTGTAGCTATACTAAAATAAGATTTCTTTAGGGTTTACTTACCCTGTAATGCAAGAATACGAGCATAATATTACTGTTTTTATATGCACCAATACCTCTCTTTAATATACAAAGCTCTACAACAAATACATCTAATAACTTTACAATTAAATTAAAGTAAGTCCATAATTCTCCTATACTACTTTGGTCTCAACATTTTAAAAACATTAATTAATTTGAAAATATACAATTTAACAACACTCCTATCAATAACAAGCCCATTTTGTAGTGGACTAAAGACACATTCAACCATGCAATCCAGTGTTCAATACCTAAATGATAAATAACAACGCTGATTGGCTTTTATTCTGAAAAGTCACTGAAAACTGGAATAATCTTTTAAGACTCACAGTGCTCACAAACATGCAAAATAAGGTACACGTTGCTAGTCTTCCTGAAGGAATGTTACAAAATGCCCACTTTTAAAACAAGGTCTAAAGTTCTCATGTATTTCAAACAATTATCTTCTTTTTAGCATCTGTCACTTAAAAAAAAAAATCATACAAATGTCCCTATAAGTTGTGACTGAAAATGAACCTCAACTCTTTGATTTCAGCTTTTAAAGGGCTCAGTCACAGTCTTACACTAAAGCTGCCTTTCAGTACACTAGTGACCTCCACTGGACAACTGAGAGTACCTCACAGAATTCCCCTCCTGTGAATCATAAACAAAGATCACATCTCCAAATCCAACCATTTTAATATGAATCAATTCCTACTCATTCTGACAAGTCTGCAGATTCTTATGAATACATCACCTCATAAGTTCTGTATATCTTAAATATATCCTTCTATAATCCTATTTAAAACCAAGGCTTTAAACTGACCTAGTAAGAGTGTGTAACTCTTCAGACTAGTGATATTAAAGTACTACTTTTTCATCTTTGCTTCCGCTATTTCCCATCACAAACTAATTGGCTCATCTCTAGGAATGGAAGGACCAAAATATAAGAAACATTTAAACAGAATAGAAGAGCATTAAAAAAATTTGCAAAGAATGAACCTGAACCTGTTTTTGCACCTGTAATTGGACATACTGTTGAATACAGAGATCTAATCAGTAACGCTAAAAAACAAATTATATTCTCTTGCCTTGCTGCTCAATTATGAAAGAATACATATTTTAGCAATGACTATTTTAGTGTTTAGAAATTTACTTTTATAAATCAGTATAAATGAGTATTCACTTTACATTATGTTTAAATAAAAGTAAAAAAATTCCACTGAGCTGAGTTGATTTACCAATGACTACACATATTATGTTGTGTTCAAAGTACAAAATGCAGCAGTGATGTTAACAATGACAGTGTAATAAACTGTTGTAGCTGAAACTGATACATTTAATTTCCTGGAAAACCATAAAGAAATTTTACAGGTTAAAAAAAATAAAGTAAGCAAAAAAGAACTGGAGAACTGTTGTTTTTGAATAAGCAGCCAAATGAAGAAAACTTTTTTCCTAAAAAAAAGAATAAGAATGTAAAATACATCTTAATATTTAAAAAGTGTTTTTAAAAATCTATAACAACTTTATGACAAAATCTGCATTTGAAAAAAGGCCTGTAAAAAGAGCAGGACAGAGTTGCCCTCATCACCTTTTTCTTGTCAGGAAAAAAGTATATGCATCTCTGGAACCACAAATGATTTTAAAAGAGGCATTTACAAAATGGCAAGGAGATTTCATGGGAAGTTTCTGGTTTGGTTTTTTTTTTTTTTACAATCATTGGCATTGCGGCCATCAGTAGGTCACAAGTAAAACTTCTCTAGCTAGAAGCAACATGGAATATAAAGTTCTAAAATGCATTAGGTCTGTTGTCTGCGTTTGGCTGATCTCATTTTTTCAAAACGTGACTCCATTTCTTCTAAAACCTTGGGTGTGTATCTTACTACTAATTTAACCTTTCCTTGAGCAGCTTTTAGCAGTTCTACGGCTTTTTCATGATGTTCTCCTTCAACACTCTAGAAAAAAAATACACACACAATTAATATCTAGGTTTTGTAATTCACTCAAAAGGCAAAAATGCTTAAAATGCATATAGTAAGAGTTTTAATGTTATACCATTCAACACTGTAAACCTATGAAACATCCCAGCTTTATCATTTTAATCTATATGAAATCATCTGTTAAATCATTTTCTGTTTGTACTCCAGGAACTGGTTTTTAAAATCCAAATAATTAGCATATCAATCTGCATGCCCTATTATTCCACTAAGCCAGAACTAAATCAAGAAAGTAATATTCTAAAATGAGGGGTAGACTTCTAATTTAATGTGACTACATTAAGAGCTTGACTACTACTGAAGAGCTCAATCTTTTCATAAAAATCACACTAAGCACTGCTAATTTACATTGGAAAAAAACAAAATACACTTAAAGTGCTCTAAATCACATCATAATACTAAATAGTACTGCCTTGGATCCCCTCAAGGGATTTCTTAACTACAAAGCTTCCAAACCCCTCTCCACATCTTGTTTCTGTAATGCATATACACCCCCAAGTGGTCACAACGCATTACTACAAATAGAAATAAAATACGCTTACCACTCCATTAACAGAAAGAAGTTGATCTCCTCGCTTGAGGCCCCCATGTCTATCAGCGATCCCTCCCGGAATTATTCGAGATATATAAATTGGAGAGTTTTGTTCTTTGCCTCCCATAATATTGAATCCAAGGCCCTCTTCTGTTTTTGGTAGCTCAACAACTCGAGGATGAGAATGTCCTTCGCTGGCAGCAAATGCAGCAACAGTGGCCTGAAAAAAAATTTTTCGTCTTTAATAATATGACTTTTGTTTTACTTAAGCTCTTCAGTCTCTTTTTAACTATCTTCGAAATGCATACTTTTGATATTCGAATACCCACAAATTCACTGGCAGTTGTAAGGAGAAAGTAAGCTACGGGAATGGTGTTTGAGAGATAATGGCTGGAAAGCACAGCTGATCACTATGTAGGAGGTACTCAAATCAGTCCATCCAGTGCCCAGAACTGTGCAGCACTTGGCAAGCAGGCTGCTGGGCAAATCAACAATGACATTCAACAGGAGAATGCCCCCTCCAGCATGTCAGCAATCTTGACCTTTGGGACTGGATAGCCCAGCTCCTTCAAGGGAGTTTGTGCAGGATGCAGCCTATCTACATAACCTGTAAGGAGGTAGGTGTCCTTATATGCAGTCATTTTGACTGCTGTACTAAATAACTCATCAAAAAACAATTCAATAGTGAGAAAAGGAGTACAGATAAACACAAATGTTTTTGTTGCTCTAGTTAATTATCTAGTTAACTAGAACCCCTCAGAAGATGAAACAGAGCCACATCTTTAAAACTTTCAAGTTTAGACTAATCTGGAGTAAAGCTAACACAAAGGTGATATTTGGAGTTTCATTTTGTTTTTAAAGATAATCCAGTAATCTGGTACAACTTTTTTGTGATGGATCAAGATCTATGAGCAAAAATGGGAAGGGGAGAAGGAAATCAAGATTTGTTGAATACCACTATGTTCTCAGCTTCCAAAGAAGTCCCACTTTACAGATGATGGAATTAAGGCTCAAATATCCAGTAGGCTGTGTAGGTCAGTGGTCCCCAGCCTTTTTGGTACCAGGGACTAGTTTTGTGTAAGACAATTTTTCCACAGAAAGGAGGGGAGGGAGTGGATGGTTTTGGGATGATTCAAGCGCACTGCATTCAAGCTCGCTTTCTACTGTGAGGCCCAGTTCCTAACAGGCCCGGACCAGTACTGGTCTGTCGCTTGCCAGTTGGGGACCTATGGTATAGGTCATATAACTCAGGAATTAAAGCCAAGTTTCTACGGTTGTTTTGTATTCTTTCAAACCATACCCACGTTTAAGTGTGTGTATTCAACAGAGAATCTAGTATTTCCTTTTGTGAACTGGTAACTATCAATGAAAAATTATCTGCTAATAACGAATTCTAGTATAAATCACCTAGTGCTGATATTAACTTATCTAACCACATATAATGAACACCAAGATCAACGCCAGAATTATTTGAGGGAAACATAGGTATAAGCAGGCACATAAAACCTGCCACCTGTAGCTCTAAAGAGATAACCTACTACTGACATTACCCCCCCTCTGCGGAGTTAGGTAAAGAAAGCAAAGAGAAACCTGGGGAAACACCCCACTCAGCTCTTCCATTTACTATTTGTGTAGTCTGAGGCAGGTAACTTAATCTGATGCTTCCTCACCAATAAAATAGGGATAATAATTCATACCTCAAAACTTAGATGAAACATTTACATAATTGATGATATAACTAAGTATGTACACTGTATATAACTATAAATTATATATATGTATTATTTGTGTGGAACTATATTTTTAATGCATTAACTAATCTATGTGGTAGATTATTTTCATAAAGAAAAGAAAAAAGGTCCTATATCTTAGTACCT
The DNA here is from genome assembly GCA_004027735.1 of Carollia perspicillata. Classification (NCBI taxonomy): domain Eukaryota; kingdom Metazoa; phylum Chordata; class Mammalia; order Chiroptera; family Phyllostomidae; genus Carollia; species Carollia perspicillata. The sequence continues at coordinate 47,023 of PVKM010001938.1, forward strand.
GAGACATTCAGTCTGAATGATATTATGTTAGTTTCGAAATAAGCCAATTATGAATCTAATAACTGCATACTTAAAACTTCTAATTTTTAAAGAATTCTCTCATTTTTAAAAGATTTTTTCTTGGGGGGGGAGAGGGGAAGGGAAGGAGAAAGAAAGGGAGAAAAACGTTGATGTGTGAGAGAAACATCAATTGGTTGCCTCTCAAATGCCCCACTGGGGACATGGTCCAAAACCCAGGCATGTACTCTGAATGGGAATCGAACTGACCACCTTTTGGTTTGCATGATGACGCCCAACTGACTGAGTCACACCAGCCAGGGCAACTTTCTCATTTGAATTAAATGAAAAAAGTTACCTTTGCAGTTGCATTAGCTCTCACTTCAGGACTGCTGCTGATGTCCACAGTCTCATAGACATGTTCATATACCTATAAGACCCAAAGTGAATGATAGTAAAGTTCAGAAAATACCATGCTTGAGTTCTATGAAGTTATGAATGTGTAAAAATTTGAGAAAAAACTATGCATCTTTGTAAAATGCTTTTCAATTCAGAAATTCCAAAAATGGAAAGCCCAGATTCTAATGTTTTTCTAAAGTTTGTTTTCTTAAGAAATTCTGAGCCCAAATTTCATAGTAGTATCTAACTCAAGTATTTATAGTAAATTTTAATCCCATGAACTCACCTCTCTTACAGCATTGCAGAATTCACTTTGAAGGACTCTTTGTAAAGCCTGAAGTTTCTGTGGTGGTACCTCTCCACTTCTTTGCAGTTTTTCCAACAATTCAATTGCTCTACATATATCTAGAGTTAAACAAATACGCACTGATAGATAATTTTCTCCGAAGATTCTCTAAATACGTATGTAACAGTGTAGCAGTTAGGATTAATTCTTCAAGGACTAACAAGAATATGAAAAACATAGATAAAAAAGCATGAAAGTGTAAGCTTGTGTATATGTGTGGGGTGTACATATACACATGAGGATAGGAATGTAAAAATCTAAGAATACTAAATGTTGTAATAGATTAGGAAGAAATACTGATATTGCATATGTACAAAATCTCAGAAAAAGCACCTTTGAGAGATAGGAAAACTGAACGTAAAATACTAAATGTCACAGGAAAGAACTGGGGCTAAAAAATGTGATACATGAATGAACACTATCTACCCTTCAGAGAAGCTGACAGTGTTATCAGTAACTACTGAGTTAATAAAAGTCCACCTATCATTATTAGTAATCAGAAGACCAAACAGTACAAAACACTGTGTGCTAGTGAAATCACTGCTCATTTCCAAAGGAAAACACAATATATATGTAAACATTAACTACTCAATTACAGATGTAGCAAGTGGCAGAGATACATTTATAACAATGGTACAAATGAGTAACATAACTAGAATCGAAACAATGTTTTAATTAAGACAATCAAATACATGCTTACAAAATAAAAAATTAAAAACAATTTCATCAATCTGGTCTCAATACTACTAGCTGTGTGATCTTGGGCAAATTACTCAACCTCCCTGTGTCTCAGTTTCTCTACTGTAAAATTACTCGATGACTAAACCCATAGAGTATGCATTTAGGAAGCATAAATGTTATGTTACATTTGGCATCAATTAATCATAAGAAACATTACACATTTTCACACATATATTAAATATGTCAGACAATTCTCACTGAGAAGTGTGAGAATAAGTGTTTTATGAATGATGAAATTTTATGAGATTCAGAGTCATGTTACAACACTGTTAACAATTATCTTTACTTCCATTTTTTTCTTAATTGTTTTTGTACCCCAGAGGGCTACAGTACTTATTATTTTACTATTCCTTTCCTCCTTTTAGGTAGAAGGAGTTCTACTTAAAATTTTGTATTATACCAAAGAACAAGAACTTTTTCTTTATAGAATTAATATGGCTTTCTGCTGGGAATGCTAAATAGTCTGTCAAACAGATTCCTTCTAAGAAAGAATCAGAGCTGATGTATTGACTTTTTTAAAAAATATATTTTATTGATTATGCCATTACAGTTGTCCCATTTTCCCCCCTTCATTTCCTCCCCTTTGTATTGACTTTCTTATCCTGCTAAATGGCAGCCACAAGTAATTCATCCTACTAAGGTGCTGAACATTCTACTGTGGATCTCAAAACAACTCTGAAATAGCAAAAAAACAAATCCATGACTACCAAAACTAAATGCCAGAGGTTAAATTTCACAAACTGCACTGCCTAAAAATACAAAAGACTACCAACATGTTAGAATCCTACAACTAGCTTCAAAGAAAAAACCTACTCCTGTTAACACCAAACACACCTGTTCCCATCAACAAAGCATAGTGCCTTCGTGCTCAGAAGAAGGGTGGCAGTCTCAGGCCTATTTAGTAAGTCTTCCCAGACCAGCTACTCCTCTGTCAAAAGCATTAAAGCATGCTTTAATTAATGATCTAGTGGACTGGCAGGAAACAATGTCATTTATAAAGAGCCTTATAAAAGTGAACACCATAAAGAATAAGCAATGTTAAGTGTGCATTTGTTTGGTTGAATACGTGAAAGAGGTTTCTCTAAACACAGTAACTCTAAAAAATGTATTTCCTTCTTAGGGCATTAGTTACTTAATATTCAGACTATAATTGCAAATGGTGATTTTGCAAGATATTTCAGATCTCCTTCTCAAACTATTTACTACAAACCAGTACTCAAAATGCGTAGTTTCTACTTAACTATTAACCAACGATTTCTACTACTGGTTTGCCAAAAGCATGCTTGAAATTGGTTTAAATAAAGGATGTGGGGAGGAAAGAGCCGGAATGTTAAAAATCTGTAACAGAACGCTAATAGGAACATAACCATGCATTTTCACTGGCTTTGGGTTTTTAATTCCCCAGCAGAACAGGTCTATTTTTCTTGACTGTCTGCTCTAAATAACAAGCAACTAGCCACAACTTGCAATTGTAGATTCTGTAAAGAAGGAATACGACTCAACTTTCAAATATTTTACAATCTACCACCATTCCACCCAAGTCCAGATCAGCAGGATTGTTTTTGAAGCACCTTCTCCGTACATGGGAGGGGCACGAAAGCCAGGAAATACTCCAATCCAAGTAAAAATGAGATTGTGGTGAAAGTAATGATGGACTTTGTGCGTAAATGGGGGCGGGGGTCCCGTGAGAATGTCCCGTGTGTCTGACACGTGAGCGATACGTGTGTGAAAGTGGGGACCGTGGGTTGTGGCACACGTAGACCCGGGCTGTGCGAGCAGCCCGTCCCAAATGGGCGTGTGATGTTTGTTCCTCGGGCTAACACGTCTAGGAACGCCGCGTCCCCTGTGCCTCCAAGGGAGCGTGTGTGCACCGTGCGTCTGCGAACGCGGACAAGTGGTGTTCAAGTGTGCAGTGCCCCGGGACAATCTACCTGAACACACGAGAGATCTAGGTCTCACTCAGGAGACCACAAGCGCCCTCCCTAGGGTCGGGCGCAGCGACGTCGGGGGAGACGGGCGCCCGCGTGAGGGACTGCCTAGCCCCGAGTCACGGAGGCTGGACTCTCCTCCTCCCACGTTGCGACACGGCAGCTCTCCACCCACTCCGCCCTTCTCGATCCAGGTATCCGCTGCACTTACCCCTCTCCAGCCGCACAGGTTCCCCCAGCGCCGCCATCTTCTCCCTTCGCCCGCAGACCCACAGGAAATGACGACAGAGGGGCTGAGGTGAGGGGCGGGGCCTAGCACAAGCCAGAGGGCGAAGGGTGGACAGTATCGCGAGAGGCGGAGCCGGGGTCTAGGGCTCGCCTGGGCTCCTAGGGGTGGAGGTACCTGAGTGTGGGCGTTGAAAGTGGGTGAGTGCTCTGCCCCACATTCAGCGGTTCGAAGGTTCCTCAATATCTCAGCCTCTTAAGGTTGAAAGAAACCTTTTCCCGAGTATCCTTCATTGTCACGGATTCAAACCTAATTCCCAACTTCACCGTTGGCGGCTCTTTGCTCACTTACCCACTTTCGGCCTCAGTTTCTCCCTCGGTGTGACCGGAAGCCTCAAGGTCTTTTCCATTTTCAAACTCTAGGATAAGGTGACACGTAAATGTAAATGAGATATGTTAAGTATTGCTTTCATTTTAACAATCCAAGGCGAAAATCTTCCCTGCAAATCTATCCGAGTGTAGGGATGGAGAGTACCAAACTCAGGAAGCACGTGTGAGTGACCGGCAGAACGAGGCATTTGGGTGAACCACAAAGCAAATTTTAAAAGTTGATCTTTAGAAATCTTATAAAAAGGAAATACTATAAAGTAAATAATATTTTCAATGCCTTATAGATTTTTTTGGAAACTTATGAAAATGTCATGAACCAAGAGAGGTTTTGATCCTGGATTTAAATGAATTATTAATTTGCCCAGTATCTAAATTCCATGAACTCTTAGTCAAGCCCTAGTCTGTGCCGATATGACAGGTGTGCTCACATACAAGTTTTTCACAACCACCATTTCCATTCAGCTGTAATATTTTCTTCCATTGCACCGTGAATATCACCACTATACTCTTTTTTTTTTCCTCCCTTGGACCCTGATTTCATCATTAAAGCTTTCTGTTCAGAAACTTGCAGTGGTTTCTCCATTTTCTATTTCTAAAGACTTTAATATTCTGACCCTAACTCACCCATCTAACCTCATGTCTAATATCCTTCCAGTGCTACCACCATTCCAGTCGAGGTGGTACAAGAGGCCCCCCTTATCTGCGGTTTCACTTCCCACGGTTTCAGTTATTTGCATTCAACCGCAGTCCAAAAATATTAAATGGAAAATTCCAGAAATAAATAATTCACACGTTTTAAATTGTGTGCTATTCTGAGTAACCTTGAAATCTCACATGGTCCTGCTCTGTCCCACTCTGGAGATGAGTCATCATCCATTTGTCCAGCATCTCTGTGCTGTGTGTGCTCCACCCACTAGTCCTGCTGTAGCCTTCTCTATTTATCAGATCCATGTCCCAGTGTCACAGAGTTTGTGTTCAAGTCACCCTTACTTTACTTAATAATGGCTCCAGAGCATAAGAGTGGTGGTGATGCTGGCAACACCAATATGCCAAAGAGAAGCCATGAAGTGCTTCCTATAAGTGAAAAGGTAAAAATTGTTGATATAACAAGGAAGGAAAATCGTATTTTGAGGTTGCTAAGATCTGTGATAAGAACAAATCTGTCTGTGAAATTGTGAAGAAGAAAAAAGAAATTTGTGCTAGTTTTGTCGTCGCACTTCAACCTGCAAAAGTTATGCCCACGGTGTGTGATAAGATGGAAAAGGGATTACATTTGTGAGTGGAAGACTCGAATGGAAAACCTGTTCTGATTGACAGCAGCAGGTTGTGCCTGAGAAGCATTGAACCTATATGAAGACTTCAGCAAAGGAGCCCCCCAAACAAGTAACCATTTACTTGAACCATTTACATCAAGTCAGGGATGGTTCCACAGATTCAGAAATCGTTTTGGCATCTTATCACTTCACATCATTATGAGAAAGAGAAGGATGAGTACAGTATAGTCAGATTTTTGGGTCTAATCTCTCACTGTGCCTGAGTTATAAGTTAATCTTTATCATAGTATGAATGTACAGGGGAAGGAAACATAGTATATATAGGGCTCAGTACTCTGCCATTTTAGGCACTTACTGGGAGTCTTGGAATGCATCCCTCTGGATAAAAAGGGACAATTACTCAAAACCACATTATTGTCACTTCCAAGTCTTCATTTATGTGTTCTTATGTGGAATGCACTTCTTCATCTTCTCTAGTTCTATGAACTGTATGTGTGCTCAAACTGAACTCCTCCTTCAGGTCCTTGTGGAGGACATGCCACTTCTATTAAACTTCCTCTTAGCTGAACTGTTTCCCTTCTTTGGTCTCTGATGGTCCTTATACCCTACAATAGCACTCATGTCCTTTCCCTTATTCATTGTTGTACTGCAAGTGTATTCAAGAAATGTTCATTAAATGCCTGATGTCTACCAGGTGCTTTGCTAGGCATTGAGAATACCATGTAGAACTAGATAAAAGCAGACATTACCCTTATTTTTTCAAATACTTTCTCTTCCCCATCATCCAGCTCCACTCTTAATGACTCCACTTAAACGTATATTCTGCTGCCTGACAGTGCCCCACAGTCCACAGATGCTCTGTTCTCTTTATTTTGTTTTTTCAAGCTTTTGTCTTTTCCTTTTTTTCAGTATATATTTTCCTTTCTTTTAAAATTTTTTATGCTTGTTCCATGTATAATATTTTCTTAATCCCATATAGTTTATTTTTTATCTCAGGTGTTATAGTTTTAATCTCTAGCAGTTTCATTTAGGGGTGTGTGTGTGTGTTTCTATATCTTTCAGTCTTCATTTAACACGCTGAATCTTTACTTTAGCTTCTTGAACATATAGAACACAATTATAATGACAGTTTTAATGATTTTGTCTACTAATTCTACCATCTGTGCTATTTTCAGCACAACAGTGCTAAATCAAATACATTGATTTTTCTCTTCATTATGGCTCACAATTTCCTGCTTCTTGCATGAATAGGTCTCCTTGTGAAATTTACTTTTTGGTGGGTGCTGGATATTTTTGTAGTCCTGTCAATGTTTTTGAGATTTGTTTTGAAATGCAGATAGGACACTTGAAAATAATTTTGTCCCGTTGAGGCTTGATTTTAGGTTTTGGTATGTGGAACCAGTTCAGCCTTTTTTTGTAAGGCTTTGTGTCCCACAATGGAAGGACCCATGAATTATGGGATTTGACTCTTCCTGTTGGGAATGGGAATTGTTCCCATGAACTTGGATTGTGGATTATTTACTTTGCTCCTTTTGAATGATTCTTTCCTTGTACTTGGTAATATTTTTTTTTTTGTAATTTCTTAATGTACATACTCATCATGAAATTTTGGAATTCTACGAATAAATAGAAAATCCTAAAAACTTTCAGATAGAATAAAAAGCCACATTTGAAGGATTAGGAATCAGAACAGTCAGATAGCATTAACTATTTGAAGATAAGGAAGAAAAAATTTTAGAAGATTTTGATCAAGATATGATTCAATTCACTATCAATACATTTGTATTTAACACACAAAAGAAATGAAAAAAATCAGCTATTGTGTAAGGAGAGGTTTCCTAAAATGTCCCTCCTTAATTCACAAATCCTCAAGGATTAGAGATGGGAGACACCAAGAGAGTCCAACTCCTTCACTTTACAGAAAACACTCATTGCTGTCTCATGTCTCAAGTGAGGCCATTGTGAGCATAAGTGAGGCAGAGCTGCTTTAGGTTTTGTGCCTCTGTCAGGTCATTGAATCACCAGGCTTTCTATTTCTTTACTCAAGAATTGTTCTTCCTGTGGAAAAACTCTTCACCTGTTGCTTCCTTATATTACTTCCTGCTTCAGAGAAGAAGAGGAACAGTCTTATTAGAATAAGAAGACTGAGTCTAAACAAATCCCAGTGATGCTAAGTTATGCAAGTTTAGTCTTTATATAAAAAAATTAAAGTCCTCAGTAGGCTAAATATGAAAGTTTTCTTAACCCATTGCAAATACAATGGATTGAGGCATCAATTAAGAAAAAAAGGAAGTGGTTTGGGGAAATTGGGGGTGGGAGGCTGTCTAGAGAAGCCGGGGCGATGGAAAATAATATGGGAAGCAAGACACTCCAAATGGAATGTTTACTATATTATTGCCTGTTGAACCATGCACAAATAGGCACTACTATATAGAATAGACATTTAAAATAGTTTTGTCTTATTTCAGAATAAAACATTACTCTGAACTAAAGGGATCTATTCAGGCATCTATCAGTACAATTAAAGTCTCAGTCTTCTTTCTTTTTCCAACAGAGTTTCTGTAATATACTTTTCAGAAAAGCAAAATTTTAGATGAATGGCTGGCTTCCTTTATTTTCTATGAATGGTATCATCAAATGTGAATTAGCTTGAATTTTCAAATAAACTAAACAGTATATAAAAACACTTTGTCTAATTAATTAAGCATAACAAAGTGGAGAAATCTCTTCATAAACATCATTTGATAGGAGGCTTTCTTAATTACAGATCTCAGGTCAGAACACAAAGTCCCATCTCTGAGTACCAGTGATCTGAAGCAAACCCCCCTACTTGTCATTAGTATAAGTTGCAGATTATATTAAAATGCAAGGGTTTACTTTTTTAATGTCAGTTGTTTCATCATCACTCCACAGTACATGTAAAGGCACAGATTGATGTATTTTTCTGGCATCTTTCTGACGCACCCTTGCCCTAAATAAATCTGTTTGCCAGGATCTTGTTGCTTAAATTAGCCATCTCAAACTCTTGGTCCTGCCAACACAGGCGATTGTGCCAATGTTCTCAGCATCTACTGGCACACGAGCTGTTGCCTTTTCTCTGGCTTTCTGCGTGTACCTGGGGCCATCATCCTTCCTTCACGAGGCAGTCCACCTTATGTGTCTCTGAGGCAGACTTCAGAATTGTTTGGACTCACTCTGGTTCTCTCCAGGGTATGCATCCCCCACAATATATTTTCAGCCACACAATATATTGTTCAGAATTTGTCATGCATATACTTGCAGATTGGCAGAGCCACCTGCCAGAGATGAGAACCTTTTAAGTTGTTGTCGTCAAACGTCATGAAATGTGTTCCATGATTAATTTTGCGGGCCCAGATTGGTTTTTGCACAGAGTCCAAAATTTGGGATATGTCACAGTGACTAAATGGCACCGGCATGCTGAATGAATTTGGAATTTGTTTTGTCAAGTGTGGGAGCAGGCACACAGATGGGCTTCGATCCAGTGGTGCTGCTTGGAATTCTCATTATAGCAATGATGTCACTCATCACGTGGAAGGGTGATAATGCTGCAAAATTATGGACAAAGCAAGGCAAATCACGAAGTACACAAGCCAACAGAAAGGGACCATGGTAGCCACTGTTAGCTGACCTCTGCTTAAAGGATTTAAACTTTGTGTCAGGGCTGCCAAAAATCCGAGTACTAGACATACAGAGAAGGACACTTCCAATCGAAAGGCCCTTTAAGACAGGCCCATATAACCTAGAAAGTCTTCACTTCACAGAGAAGACCAAGCAAAACAAACGTGTCTATGCTTTTCAGATTAGGCTGTAAAAATATATTTGAGCTGCAAACCCAACCAAATCCAAAACAAAGCATTTCATTGCATAAGAAAAGCTTCAGCTACTCAAAAGTCCAGCAACCATCTTGGGAAAGGTGGGGTGGGGAGGGGGAAAAAAGAAAATCTTACAATGGCAAAGAAATACATCATGTTTTCACCAAGTGCGCACATCAGCATTGTCTGAAGGGCTTTAAAAATACATGCATGATGCAGTTAGAACAGTGAAAAAAGACCTCAAAACAGTAACCTACCCTTTTGTCCTAGAACACTGAAAAAAGAACAAACTAAACCTCAAGTAAGTAGAAGAAAGAGGAAAAAGATTAGAGCAGAAATAAAAATAAAATATAGAAATTAAATATATAATAGAAAAAACAAGTAAAAAATCAATGAAACAAAAATTCAGTTCCTCAAAAACATCAATAAAACTGACAAACCTTTAGCTAGACTGACCAGGAAAAATGAGAGAAGATCAAATTACTAAAATCAGGAATGAAAAAGGGGACTTGACTACTGGCCTTACAAAAGAGGAGTATAAAGGAATACTATGAACACTATACAAATATATGTAATACTCATGCCATCTACTTTATCTAATTTGTTGACATATATAATAGTGCATGCATATGTGTGTGTGTATATCTATGTGTCTATATCTATATATATATCTATTTATATCTATCTATCTATCTATCTATCTATCTATCTATCTATCATCTATCTATCTATCACCTATCTATATATAGTTTTTATGCCAGAGTTGCACTATGTAAATTTTGATTCAGAAAGTCTGGAGGGCAATATGAACACTTGCATTTTTATGAAAATGACAAAGGTTTTTGTGATGTGCTCTCTTTGTTGAGAGCTACTGCCCTAGCACATAGTAGGACTGTACAGGAAATAACGGGGGTTTCAAGTAAAGTCGGGGAAGGTGTGGAAGAAAAGAGGGGTTAACATTTAGGTTGAGATGGATGGTGGGGCTCCTAAGTGCTCAGACTTATTCTTGGCACTACAGTGAGCCACTGAAGGATGTTAAAAATTGAAATGCTGGGATTAGAACTGTATTTTGGAAATAAAATCAGAGAGAAGCTTTGATTATTCTAGCAGTTAGTAAGAACATTCCTTTGAGGGAGAGAGAGTAACCTTTGTTTGGGTGATACCTGTTTTTTTTATCTCTGATTGTTGGAAATTGCCAAAACATCAGAGAAGAAAGGATAAATTCTGAGAAGTTGGGCCAGGGTGCGATGGTGTGGATTGTAGTGGGATGGGTGGTAAGGAGGGGAGGCAGGGCGAGGAGTGAGAGAGAAGTACACTGCCGAGTTTTATCCTGTGAGATCCTTTCTTGCAGCCTCTATATCTGAAGTAAGGGTTACAAAAATCACAACATACCCGTATTTGGATTTCTCATGGGAAATGACTATATTGGTATTTCCTGGGGATTGGGGGCAGCAGGACGGTGAGAATGGGTCCATGGTGGCTAGAACTAGGGCAAAGAGTTTGGACACTTATTCAATAAGCAATATCCTACCTCACTCTTTCCTTTCAGGTTCCTATAGTCCTGCCCCTACAGAATTTCTTGTTCATGCTTCTCAAATATTCCATATTTATCTGCTCTTCTTTCTGCTTGGCATGCTTTTCTTTTTTTAAAGTTGTTTATTAAATTTATTGGGGTAACCTTGGTTAATAACATTATATAAGTTTCAAGCATACAACTTTATAATATGACATTTATATACTCTATTGTGTGCTCACCTCCACCCAGACCCTAGTCCCATGTCACCATGTATTTGACCCCCTTTATCCTTCATCCTTCCCCACCCCCTAGCCCTCAGGTAACCATCTTTCTGTTTTCTGTACCTGTCAGGTTTTTTTGTTTTGTTAGTTTTATATCCCACATATGAATTAAATCATATGATTCTTGTCCTTTACCCTGAGTTATTTCACTTAATGTAATACTCTTAAGATCCATCTATATTGTTGCAAATGGCAATATTTCATCATTTTTATAGATGAGTAGTATTCCATTGTGTATATGTGTGACATTTTTCAATCCAATCCTGTGTGGAAGGACACTTTAGTTGTTTCTATGTCGTGGCCACCATCAACAATGCTGCAGTAAACATAGGGGTGCATATACCTTTGTGAATAAATGTTTTCAAGTTTGGGGGGTAGATACCCAGAAGAGGGATTGCTGGGTTCTGTAAAAGCTCTATTCTTAATTTTTTGAGAACCCTCTATACCGTTTTCCAAAGTGGCTGTGCCAATTTACATTCCCACCAGCACTGTGAAGGGTTCCCTTTTCTCCACCTCCTCTTAAGCACTTGTTATTTCTTGTCTAATTGATGAGAGTTCTTTATATATTGTAAATATCTTCTCCCATTTGGTTGGCTGCATTTTTGTTTTGTTGATGGTTTCTTTTGCTGTGCAGGAGCTTTTTAGTTTGATGTAGTCCTATTCATTTATTTTTTTCCCTTTATTTGCCTTTTGGCATGCTTTTCTACTTCCCTGTCTAGCAAATTTCTATTCGCCCTTCAAGCCCACTTTAAATGGGCCACACTTTACATAAATTGCTAATATTGTATTGTGTTTGTTAAAGTGTTTGTTTTCTCCAGTCTAATAGTGACATAGGTTTACCATAGGGGCGAAAAATGGTATTTCACTCTTCTCGAGTAGGTAACAAAGTACATGACGTATTTCCCATGCCAAGTGATCATTTTTGGCGAGAAGAGTTGGTGAGGACAGTGAGTCACAGAAGGACTGTAGCTCTGTGTCTGCATTGCCTTGGCATGGTTATTGTTAAAAGTATACTTTCTTTCTTAATTTTAAGTTTTAAATTTTATCAGGAAGAAAAAAAAGAGTACGGCTTTAAGCCTTGAGTGTGAATGGTCTAAAATCGTGTTCCAATATGCTTTTTAAAATACTTTCATGTTATTAATTTAACACTGACCTTCTTGTTAAGATCCCATTATTGAGGAAACTATTGTAAAAATCATTAAGCATTTGTACAGATCTTAGCCACTGACTCATCTTGCTAGTTCTCAATTAGCTTGACCTGAACATCCTTCATTCGGAGTATCATTCAGAGTATCATTTTCTAAGTATTAGTAAACATTTATTTTGGGGCTGATATTTGTGTGTTTTTATTGTTATTTGTGATGATGTGAAGAAAGAGTTACATAGGAACAGCTGCACATATGGGACAATGCCCATGCCTTTCCAAAAAATATTTCCCACCCAGATTGTGTGGAAGGCCTCTGGTCTCAGCAATTAATAAGTATTTTCTTTGAGTTAATGCATGAAGCCTCTAGTCATACTAGTTTATTTTGGGATAGGGTAAGATACTTTCAGCATCAAAAGCCTATATTTGGTATGTGGATATTTTGTTCTTTCTGTTTTTTATTTTATCTTACATTCTCCTGGAGAACTTAGTAAACTTTTTTTTTTATGAAAATACAAGCTGGCTTAATTAAGGGGTTTTCAACTCTTCAGAGCAAGGTTTCATGGGAGCCACTCATTCTAAGTGTTAGGAAGTAGTGGAGATGACACCAAAGTTTCAAAGGAGCCCCAGAACCCTGGTAAAGTTCTGGCATGATTCTTACCTTCCCATTTCCCTCTACACTCACAGACCCCCCACAACAATCTTCCTAGGAGACCGTCAAGAATAATCCCACCCCCTCCCTTATTCCAAACTACCAGGTCATTCCTGACAACCTACACTTACATCCCATCTGTACGTTCCCTGTTCTGAACCTATTCCCCATTCCCTATTTCTCCCCCTCTTCTGTGCTCTGTAGTCCATCATCAGCAAAAGCCTTTGTACCCTCAACCTCTTTCCTGCGTGTTTCTTTTACACATTAGTGTTCTAACTGAAACCAGAGTCCTCATTTCTTACAGCCTGGTGAACGGGTACTGGTTTTCTGTCCCACACTCCTTTGAGTGTAGCGGCTCATGGCCATTCTAGTTTCCTCATGAGTGGAATATGATTGTGAGATCAGTAACTTGTATTTGGAATGTTAATTTGGAATAAAATTCTAGACCTAGAGCTCAAGAGATTTTGCCTCTTTGGTTTTCTTTGCTCCAAACAGACCACATTCTCTTCTCCCTTAAAGAACTTTGGTGTGAAGTCTATGACATCAGTACCAGCTGCCCCTCATTATTGGGGTCATCTGCTGACTTTGGGACACTCTCCCACATTTCTTGAAGATTTCAGCTCCCAGTTCTTCACTCATTCCAACAATATGCCTGTTACAAATTTTAGGATTTAATCTTCATGTCAATGATTGTTTCAATACTCTTGATTTCTGACTCCTTCAACCTCTTTTCTTCTAATGATCTCCTTCTCTCCCAAGCTCATCCCCACAGAATGGGCCACTGATCTCCTACCCTAGATCGTGTCCTTATCAGTAAATGCTACCCTTCCATAATCTGAATCTGAAGCATGTGTCTCTGGGACCACCATCTCATATCTTTCCAGTTTACTGACTAACACTCTGACTTAAAATTTTTTTGACTTCATAATGCACTTGTCCTACCATCTTTCCACTGTTTCCCATACCCCACATGTCTTTACTTACTTCCTTATCTGAGATTTTATAGTCTGTCCTAATAATCACCACTTCACACACCCTTAACTCCATGCCACTTCTCTCACTTCTTGTCCTTCTTTGGAGAAACTCGAATCCTGGTTATTTACAACTCTCTTTCCACTCTTCACCTGTTTTCTGGTTGTTGAACTTGGCTGGAGGGAAATACCCAAACTTACTGCATAGTTTCACTTTAAACTCATGACCCACTGAACTCAAGTGAGTCCAGCAATTCGAATTAATTTCTCGAGTCTGTTCATGCTTACTTATGAACCAGGTTTCAAACTTTCTCCCCTCTCCTCAAACTTTCAATACTTTCTTTTCTTTTATCATTCTTAGCTGATGACTTTGACTGCTTTTTTTACTGAGAAAATAGAAGTGATCAAAAGAGTCTTTCCATTTGCTGCTGCTATTACTTGTACTAATCTACTTGCCTCTATGCCCATGTTCCATGTTCTAATTCTGCTACTCTGAGCAACTGTCCATGTTCCTCTCTAAGCCACACCCTCCTCTTGTGCACTAGGTCCTAGGACCTCACATCTACTCAAGATTTCTCTAGCAATTTTAGAGAGGCTCTCTCTTCTGTATTATCAATTTATTTTCACCAGCGTATAAACATGCTATAGTTACCATATTAAAATAGTCTCTCTTGGCCCCATGCTTCCTTCCAGCTACCTTCCCATTTCTCTTATCCTCTGTGTAGCAAAACTCCTTCAAAGAGTTGTCCATAGTTATAGTCTTCATTTCTGCTTCCCACACTCTCTCTTGGACCACCATAATTAGACTTTTATCTGTACTATTCCACCCAAAAGCCTATGTCAATACGCCAAAGACTTTCATGCTGTCAAAGGTAATTGTCAGTTCTCAGTACTCATCTTGCTTGAGACAATTGATCTCTCCCTCCTTGGAATATGTCTTCCTTTGACTTCTGGGATATATTACTTCTTGACTCTTCTTTGACCTTAATGACACTTTCTCAGTCTCATTTAATGGTTTCTCTTTCTCTTTCTCTTTACCTCTCTTGCCTCTTTATTTTTCAGGGGCCCCAGGATTCCATTCTTAGACTTCTCTTGTTTTCTGTGGATACTCACTTCCTAGATGATCTCAGCCAGTCTTATACCACATACGACCTATATCAGCATCATCCAATAGAATTATAATGTGAGCCCCAAATGGGAAACATAGGTATAATTTTGAATTTTCTAGTAGCCACATTTAAAAAAGTAAAAAGAGTCGGCTTGATTATTTTAAATAATATATTTTATTTAACTCAACATGTCCAAAATTTTAACACTTCAGTGTGTAATCAATGCAAAATTAATGTTTTCCTTTTTTTCACACTAAGTTTTTTGGAATCTAGTGTGCATTTTACACTTAGAGCACATATCAATCTGGATTAGCCACATTTTAAGTGCTCAGTTCTTAATGGCTACCACATTGGACAGCCTGGTTTTAGACATTGGCTTTTACTGAATGAGATGAGGAATCACTAGAAAGTTGTGGGGAGGGAAATAAGTTACTTATAAAAGGTCATTTTCACTGCTGTGTTGAAAATAGACTCGGTGGGAGCAAGGAGGAAGCAGAGAGACTGGGTAGGTGAAAAGAGGCAGATAGTGGGAGAGTTTATTTTGCTTATATTTTGAAGGAAGAATGAACTGGTTTTCCAGATGGACTGTAAAGAAAGAAAGGAGTCCAGGGTGACTCTTGGGTTTCTGATGTAAACCAGTGGAGGAAATGGAAGAATGGAGTTGTCTTTCTTTAAGTGAGAAGGGAAATAGTGATGATGGAGCGGATTTGGAGAAGGAAAATCGGCAGCTCAGTTTCGGATATGTTAAGTGTAAGTTTTCTATTGGATAAATAAACAATGAAGATAGTTGCAGATGGTGATATGTGTCATGAAGCAAAGGAAATAGCTATGGGGGTGATCAGGGAGGTACTCCTTAGATAAGCTTGTCAGTGTAAGTATCTGTGAAGAAGGGGCATTTGAATTGAGTCCTGAGTGATGAAATGAGGCCAGCCAAGCAAAAATCTGGATGAAACGCATTTCAGTTGGACAGTACTAGAAGATAAAAGCCCTGAGGCAGGAATGTCTGAGGAAGAGAAAAACAGCCAACGTGTCTGAAGTCAGTAAGATAGAAGGATGGCAGGAGACAGCCATATAGTAGAGCCTTGTCAGTCATCGTGAAGAAGTTTAGCTTCTATTCTATGTGCAATGGGAAGCCTTCAGGAAGTTTTAAGCTAGAAGTGGCATGATCTGATTTATGTTTTACATGGAAAACTCTGGCTCCAGACTGGTGAGGGGAATTATATCATATCAAATTATTATTGTTATTGTGATTACAGGGGACAGAGCAGAACCAGAAAGAGCAGTTAGAAGAGAAGCTTTTACAGTACATAGCTGTACTTTTGTTACCTCTTAAATCTTTCCTTGATTTCAAGGGATTTCTGGAAGTAGGCAACACATATTCCTAATCTCTACATCCTCCAGTATGCCCAGCACTATGTCTTGACCACGGTAGAAAACACTGCATGTTGTTGAGTAAATTGTAAGGCTCTTCTCATCAAGGCTCACAAGTATGTTTTTCATATATTTGTCTTTCTTGTATGTCACATTTTGCCTGTCCCATAATTGAGACTCAATAAGTGTTTGTTGGGGTGGGGCAAAGACTCACTTTGATAACCAGTTTACTGAGGTGGATCTTGGATAGCCAGAGGCAATAAGGAAGGTTTGAGCCTTGCTGGGGTGGAAAGTAAGGAGAAGACAGAGCAGGTGGAGTGTGTTGAAAGAGGGGAGGCGGGTAGAGAGACACCCAGCTTTGTGCATGCCAAGGACAGATTTGGCCTATTTTTTTAATTTGGCCCAGGGCTGGCCTGTTTCTATTGATGGTGATGTGATCCCTCTGTGTAGGAATGACTGAAATGGTTTGATCACCACGGGAACGTAATCCATCATCCAAATCTTTCATTAAGGAGATCTTTCCATTCGGCCTTGTACAAAGCCTACGGGAATTTGCCATCCAGCACTGAAATTCTCTCTTCTGATTCCGATGCTACAAGTCCTAGCAAACGCAGGATGGCGGCCTGAATTCAAACTCTCTGGCACTCCTCCTTTCCTGGCTGGGACAAATGTCCTCAGGCTTAATCTCGGACTGGCAGAGTTAAGTGCTGCGCTGGGTCTGTGCTTTGCTGCATGTGCTGGGCTTGAGTTTGATTCTGTCCTAATAGGTCTGCAGACCAGAGGGATGGCAACCCGGGTGTCTGGCTGGATTCCGTCTCAGAAACCTTGTGCTCTTCCTTCAGGTCTCTGCAATCATTCGAAACTCATTATTCATCACCCAGCAGTTTCAGTGCTTTCAGATTAGGGATCTACACCCGTAACTGATAGTCCACTGGACTCCCATCCTTGGTATCTGACCAGAGGCAACAGGGCTGGGTACAACTTTGCTGTTAATTACTGTGTGTCACTGCATTAAACCCAATGTTGGAGACACCCTTTTTTGTTGCTCTTTTGGACCAGAAATGTGTATACTTTAAATATACAGCATGTCATTTTCATTTTCTAATTAGAACATGGGAGTTTGGAGTGGCACTATTGTGTTGTTATCTAATCATGCTTTTTCTGGGAAGGGGAGAAGAAAAGATCTTTCCTTTTTCTATCAACAATTGCTTTTATTTTTGCACAAGAGGATGGAAACTTGGTTACCCTTTTATCCCTTTTAGGCAAAGAGTCCATGGCTCAGTTTCACAAAGGTTGTTGATTTTGGTTGCCCTACTCTGTTTTTTCCTTTCTCTCATGCTACTTTACCCAGTAGGTAGATCCTTCTAGCCAATATTCCCTAAGGGTGGGATACGAAAGAGCCTGTTTAAGTTTAGTTTTTCTTAAACTTTGGGTAATCTGCTTTTATTTATATTCACCCAAATAAGCCAAATTGGTGGCATATTCTCCTTTGTCCTTATATCCGAGATGAACTTAAAATTATATGGTGGGAGGCAAATGTGATAACCACTACACTGGAAACAGGACAAACAGAAATAGTCAAGAACCATATGATTTTACTCATATGTGGGATATGAAACTGAAAGCAACAAGTAAACAAACAAGAAATATAAACGAACTCATTGACATACAAATAGTATAGTGGGGGGTAGTAAAGGGTACAGGGGGTCAAATATATGGTGATGGAAGATTTGACTTTGGGTGGTGGACACACAATGCAATATACAGATGATGTATCATAGAGTTGTACACTTGAAACCTATATGATTTTATTTACCAATGTCACCCCAATAAACTTAATTAAAAAGAAAGAAATGGCCCTGGCTGGTGTGGCTCACTGGACTAAGCACCATCTTGTGAACTGAAAGGTCACTGGTTCGATTCACAGGGCAAATGCCTGAATTGCGGGCCAGGTCCGCAGATGAGGGTGTGTGAGAGGCAACCGATGGACATTTCTCTCACACATTGATGTTTCTCTCCCTCTCTTTCTCCCTGCCTTCCCCTCTCTCCAAAAATAAATTAATTAAAAAGAGATTTTAAAAATCTTAAAAGAAAAAGAAAAAGAAAAAGAAAAACATATATATGGTGCTCAAACGAGCCACATTGCTTGCATTCTTTCAGCTATCTGAAAAATAACCCAGGGATTCGTGGAAGGTGGATTGTGGGCAGTGTCATTGCTGCCATCAGTTAGTCACACCCTCCTCTACTAAATGCTTGCATTTATTATCTTCTGCCCCACCCCCTCAGAGAACTGATGCCACTCTAATGTCATTCTTGCCCAGCATCTCTCTCCCTTTAAGCAGGGGTCACTTCCCCTCTCCCACCCCACCTCATTCACACTTTCTGTTTTTACAAGCTGCTATATAATCTTGCAAAGCCTCA
Source organism: Carollia perspicillata (assembly GCA_004027735.1). Taxonomy (NCBI): domain Eukaryota; kingdom Metazoa; phylum Chordata; class Mammalia; order Chiroptera; family Phyllostomidae; genus Carollia; species Carollia perspicillata. The sequence continues at coordinate 65,621 of PVKM010001938.1, forward strand.
GTTTCCTGGTGAGTGAAATGGGAATAATAAGACATACCTGACTTGCCCTGGGCCAGAGAATTAATGAGAACAAAAGGAGACAGTGGCTAGAAAGTGATCTATTTCTACAAATGCAGCCTATTATTATCATTTCCTTACTGCTGTTTGTTAGCCATCTACCTGTATAGCCTACCTTGTGTTTTGAATGTGGGAGTCCTATTGGTTCTGGTAAGTTGAAGATCATTTCAAAGCCTCAAGAAAATGAATCAATGCAAGAAAAACCTTTTGGATAGTCCATTGAATTTTTATGTACCTTATTTTTCCATTGGATTGAATTTAGCTGGCAGTGTTGTGAAATTACAGGCGACATTACAGGTCTTTTGGAGACCAAAATGCCCACCACTCATAATTTGATTTCTTCTTGATTTTCAATAAATGGAGGTCAATAGAATGTGATCCATTCTTATTACATGGCAATAGGAATTCTAAACATTGTTTTACAAATAGCTGCTTTTATGTCATAAAAATGAGTTTTGAGGGGGGAGAGCTCCAAGTATTTCAGTATATTCTTTGTTTTCTTTAATTTATTCATGTTGAAAGGTGGACAAACAGAGGCATAAAAATGAGCATAAACTCTCTAAAGCTATAGAATTGTTGTCTGAGTTGTGACAGCTTCTCACCTCCTTCTTCTTCATGTATACATTTTAAATGTTTTCTACAAGCATTATAAAAATAACTGAATAAGTCTATGTTTACAATTTTCACACTGACTTTTAATTTATTTTATTTTGGGTTAAAATTTTGAGGGTTTAAAGCTGCCTGCAAAAAGCTGCTTTCCCTGTTTCCAAAGAATCTATAAACCACTTCTGTGAAATTATGGTCTGCTAGGTGAAGCCCATCCTCACACTGGAAAGAAGCAAAGGGAACTAATATTTATCTAGTGTCTGTTCCACATAGGGTCTCATGCTAGGCTCTTTACATGCTAGATTCTTTGTGTAATCTTCATATCAACTCCACTAATTATGTTGTACAATTATCCTCCTTTTAACAACAAGTAAGCTAAGGCCAGTAAGTTGCACCATAAGGCTTTAAATATATCTGTGCTATCTACCTATAAAATATTTAATTCACTCTATGTTCTGGTCTACAACTTTTACATTTTTGAAATATTTAATCTTGTCAAAACTAAAGTCATACCCACCCCCACCTTTTGCTCTTACTTTTTCAGAATGCAAGAGGCATCCCTGGGTGGGCTTGAACCATCAACCTTTCAGTTAACAGCCAAACACATAAACTAACCAATTATACTACAAAGAACTACCATGCCCCACCCCCTACCTTGGCAGACTCTACTGTTTGATTGTTTTAGAAAAGTAATCCTCTCCAACTGCAAAGTAGTAAAGATTTAGTTATAGTTTAAATGTTAAATATAAATCTGTAAAAATGCTAATAAATATGAATAATTTTAATCAAATATAAGGATAAAATAACACATTAGTGTTCCTGCACTTGTAATTTTAGGAAGATTTGAGTTTTAATTATGTCTGACATCAAATACCTCAAAGGGAATTATATGGATTTAGTAGAGCATGTATACAAGTAGGACCCATAAGAGTTTTTGAGTTAGAGGACTCTCTACGCACAAAGATTTCTTAGTCGGGGGAGTGACCAGCATACATGCTGACAAAAGTGTACCGAGTGTGTGTAGAGACCGTCCTGTGGTCTGTAGCTTTCATCACTGCAGCTGCATCAGCGCATGTTTCTGCCTCTTCCCAGGTGGGACAGTGTTAACATCTTTCCCAAGGTAAGTTCCACCCAGGATTTGAAGCCTCCTTACAGTAAGTGTTAACTTTTTCCACCAAATCGGAGCCACTTAAAATACAACACCACTTTTAGCACAGAGTGATTACCGCAGTGGGAAACTTGCAAATGATATGGGCACCAGCAAGGCAGCCAAGCAGGAGGACACTTTTTACATTGTTTTTCAGGTGGTGGGGAGAGCACACTATCAGCTGTTGGACAAACACCATATGCCTGGCTTTACAAATAATCTTTGATTTACGTCTCATAACACTCCTATGAGGAAAGTGTAATTACCGCATTTTTAGACAAGACATTGTTAAGGATCTCCCAAAGTCATGTGGTGGCCCAGATTCAAACCTAGGTCAAGCAGTACCCCACCATCGCTATATCAACAGTGGCTCTTTGGGGGAACAATTCCTAGGACTTTCTTTATAGAAGAGTTCTTGACATCTTCTGGCCAAGATAGAGGCGTAGATGGAAGCACTGTGCCTCCTTGCACAACCAAAATTAAAGACAACAAATATTTACAAACAATAACTCAACCAAAACAGAAAATTGAACGTGGAAGTCCAACAACCATTCAACCAGACTGGTAAGAGGGGCGGAGTCGGCGGTCAGTGGAGAGGGAACGTGGCAGGAAAAGGCAGCGGCTACCAGACCAGGAGCGCAGACCCTGCCGGAGCCCTGTTCACAGACCCCAGACGTGGGGAGGAAACAGGCAGGGCAGTTGGCCGTTGGTGGTGACACATTTGAGCACAGATAAACTAGTCAAGAACTGGCAGTGAGACAGACTGTGCAACCCAGGGCCCCAGTGACAGGAAATAAAGCCTAAAAACACCAATTGAAAAGGTACCAGGAGAGACTCCCAGCCTCACATGGGAGGTCGTTGGGGAGACCCCCAAGGTCCCAGAGCATGCATAGGCCTGCCCACCTGGGAACCAGCATGTGGCGTTGGTGGGGGGTGCAGGGGCCCAGTTTGCTTGGAGGAAGCAGCAGAGGAGATGCAAATCTGAGCAAGTGCGGAACAGGCGTCATTGTTCCCTCTCTGACCCTGCCCCCACAGACAGCGTCACAACCCTGCGACTAGGTTGCCAAGCCCTGGTGAACACCTAAGGCTCGCCCCTCATACGCAACAGGTGCCACCTGACCAAAAATGACTCAAACAGAAGAAGAGCTCAGAGCCCCAGAGCCAATACTTTTAAACAAGCAAGAGATAGCCAACCTATCAGATGCACAGTTCAAAGCACTGGTAATCAGGATGCTCACAGAATTGGTGGATTTTGGTCACAAATTAGATGAACAAATGAAGGGTACACTAAGTGAAATGAAGGAAAATGCACAGGGAACCAATAGTGATGGGAAGAAAACTGGGACTCAAATCAATGGAGTGGACCAGAAGGAAGAAACAAGCAGCCAAGCAGAAAAGAATGAAGAAACAAGAATTCAAAAAAATGAGGAGAGGCTTAGGAATCTCCAGGACATCTTTAAACATTCCAACATTCGAATTATAGGGGTACCAGAAGGCGAAGAGGAAGAGCAACAAGTGGAAAACTTATTTGAACAAATAATAAAGGAGAACTTCCCCCATCTGGCAAAGAAAATCGACTTCCAGGAAGTCCAGGAAGCTCAGAGAGTCCCAAAGAAGGTGGACCCAAGGAGGAACACATCAAGGCACATCATAATTACATTAGCCAAGATTAAAATGAAGGAGAGAATTCTAGAAGCAGCAAGAGATAAGGGGACGGTTACCTACAAAGGACTTCCCATCAGACTGTCAGCTGATCTCTGAAAAGAGACCTTTCAGGCAAGAAGGGGCTGGAAAGAAGTATTCCAAGTCATGAAACACAAGGACCTACATTCAAGATTGCTCTATCCAGCAAAGCTTTCATTTAGAATGGATGGGCAGATAAAGCACTTCTCAGATAAGGTCAAGTTCAAGGAGTTCATCATCACCAAGTCCTTATTATATGAAATGTTAAAGGGACTTATCTAAGAAAAAGAAGATAAAAATATGAACAGTGAAAAGACAGCAAACTCACAGTTATTAACAACCACACCTAAAACAATAGCAGACTAAGTGGACACCTAAAACAGGAGCGAAGCCACAGAAATGGAGATGACCTACTTCCGGCCAAGATGGAGGCGTAGGTGGAAACACTGTACCTCCTCTCACAACCAAGATTAAGGACAACAAATATTTATGAACAATAACACAACCAGAACACAGAAAATTGAAATACGGAAGTCGACAACCATTCAACCCTACCGGTAAGAGGGGCAGAGTCGGCAGGCGGCGGAGAGAGAAAGCGGCAGGAAAACGTGGTGGCTGCCAGGCTCCGGAGCACCACGCGGCGTAGGTGGCGTGGAGCTTGCAGACCCCAGACGCAGGGAGGAGACGGGAGGAGACGAGCAGAGCACGCAAGGCACGCAGGGCAGTTGGCCAACTGTGGACACTATTCGCGTGCAGATAAACTAGGCATGAGCGGGCAGTGAGACGGACGGCACAGCCCAGGGCCCCAGCAACGGGAAATAAAGCCTAAAGGCACCTATTGGAAAGGTGCCGGGAGAGGCTCCCAGCCTCACAAGAGAGGTCGCTGGGGAGACCCGCAAGGTCCCGGAGTGTGCATAGGCCTGCTTACCTGGGAACCAGTGCCAGGGGGGCCCAGTTTGCTTGTGGGAGGCAGCAGAGGAGCAAACTCCAGAGAGCGCGAACGGGCGCAATTGTTCCCCCTGACCCCGCCCCCACAGACAACGTCACAACTTGGCGACTAGGCTGCCCCGGACACCTATGGCTCCGCCCCTCATACGCAACAGGCGCCACCTGACCAAAAATGACTCAAACAGAAGAAAAGCTCAGAGTCCCAGAGCCAATACTTTTAAACAAGCAAGAAATAGCCGACTTAACAGATGCACAGTTCAAAGCACTGGTAATCAGGATGCTCACAGAATTGGTTGATTTTGGTCGCAAATTAGATGAAAAAATGAAGGCCTTCATAAGTGAAACGATGGAAAATGCAGAGGGAACCAGTAGTGATGGGAAGAAAACTGAGTCTCAAATCAATGGAGTGGACCAGAAGGAAGAAACAAACAGCCAAGCAGAAAAGAATGAAGAAACAAGAATTCAAAA